>JAITYT010000050.1:723916-766890 GCA_025433975.1 Liostenogaster flavolineata
TCAATGTTTCAATTTCTCCGTTATTTAGCACGTCGATTATACATGCGCCTATGTAATTAGTCACACAAGTTCATAACTTACATTCTATGCTAATACGAATCTTGTATCATTATTATTAGGAGTATCGGAAAGGTTTTTCGTTTTTCTTGATGTTAAAATGAAACAAAATTAAGTGAATAAAATTGTTCTTATTAAATAATGTAATTAATTTCATAATTTATATAATTTATGAAAATATTCTCCTTTTTTTAAAATGTCTGATTTTTTGAAGCAAAAAATGATTTGAGGGTCATTTTAACATCGTTCATATGCATTAGGAATTTGTTCATCAAAAAATATTCTAACGACCGAAATAAATGATAGTCAGAGAACACAATATCAGTCGAGTAAAGAGGATGTGGTAGAACCTTCGAATCAAGCTCAGAAATTTGTTGATGGGTGTTTCTAACTGTATGCGCGTGTTGTGCTGTAAAATAATTCTTTCTTTGTTCACTTATTTGGCCGTTTTCTGATTAAGCTTTGATTCAATCGATCGAGTTGTTCATAGTAGATTTCAGAATTAACTTTGTCCCTCGTATTCAAGATCTCATAATAAATGATTTCTTTATAATCCTACCAGAAAATATATCTGCATGTCCGAATACAGCCAAGGAAACGACTTATCAAGTCTCTCGCACGAAATTGTAGACGAAGAAATTAATAGGCTTTCCTGATCGAGGTTCATCATACAGACATAAATTTCCTAACTTAAATCTTTTAAACCACTGTTGACATGTGCGAATACTTATTTTATCAACATAAACGTCGCAAATGTTTTTTATGAAACTTACACAATATTAAACACCGTACAAAATATTTTGATGGAAATTCTTCTGCCATAATATCCGCCGCTTGAAAATAAGCGGCACATCAATCACAATACAAAACAATTCTGTTTAACTTAACGAACAAGCCGCAACAAACTCACGAATCGCACTGATAGGAGAAACAAAAAACCTTTCCGGTGCCCTTAATATATTCGAATTGTCTTGCAATAAAAGAAACTTTGCAAAAAAAAAAAGAAAAAAATCATCGATAAAGTATTTTTTATTGTCATTGAGATCGAGTTAAATACGTCGTCTATCGTACGTCGATCATCGTGTTGTTCGATATCGTGATGTTATTTAACAATCACGAATATGTCGAGTTGTGTAGAGTTCATTTATATGGCTCATGATTATGCACGAATATACGACGTTCTCTTGTATCGTCGATACGAAAGGTCGTGACCATGATGGAAGTTCATCTTTGGTTGACAAAAGGCAAATGAATCGAAGAACTTCGCATTAAGTTCGATTGTATTTTCCTCGATCACATCGGGTCAATCCTTTGGCCAGTCTGGAACGATACAGCACGTGCGACGTCTTCAGGGTTTCGTCATATTTGCGATGGAAATCGGTGATCCGAGATAAGCTCTTTGTCCTCGCGCAGTTCATCAAAGTGCACCGATGACGCTGATAGAGCCGATAGTCTTCACGTTTCTCATCGAGGTCGTAGTGCATAACAGTTGTTGTTCTTGGTTAACGGCGTACGTGTGATTTTTCGTTTGACACCAGTTCGGGTCATTGTCGTGTTGTCCTATATCATCGTGTTGCATCTGGTCCAAAATCTTATCGTGTCTGCGAAACGAATAACAACCGAATAATCTTAAGGGAATTAGGAAATGGTTTGGAAGTAGCACGGTGACAGTGAAAATCGAAATTGATCTTTTGTTCCTGTTCAACATGAACGGCTCCTTTGTGAGTCGTTGTTGAAACCAGTTTCTTCGAGAACTATGATAAATTGCAGAATCGCACAGTGGAGACAGGTCTAAATGGACATAGTATCGATGAAAGTAGCAATTCTCTTCGTGATTATTTGACTTGTCTTTCTGACAATGCGAGGAATGTCTCTTTGAGCAGTAACATGGTTAGTACGAATTCGTCCAGGAGGTCGAGTACCTTCGATCAAAGAAAGAGAAATACTTTTCGCGGTATACCGAAAGCCGAAGTAGAACGTAGGACAAATGCTCTTCTTCAAGCGATGACGGTGAGTCAAACGATTAAACTGTTAGTTTTCTCGTATTGATGGCGAAAATAAATTATCATATCAACGATGCGATGATATAAATTCATTATAAATAACAAGCTTGCCAAGAGTTATCGCTTTGGATTATTACATATTTAAAAATTATTTCCAAAGAAGACGAGAAATTGCACGCTACGTTACGTATCTTAATTTGCGCTTGACTTATATTTGTTTTAGATCGAGGAGCTTTATGCGGCTCTGCTGTATATGACGCAGCATCAAGTTGGATACGATGTAACTAACGAATGCGGACAAGAAGCGCTTTTAAATCACCTACAAAATGCTTTCAAAGTCGACAATGAGACTCACGAAAGAGTTTTGGAAGGAACGAGAAATATGGAGGTTCGTTGTGTGATAAAATTGACGAAAAATGATTTTACAATAATTTCTTGTTATAAATCTTTTATAAATCTATTGTTGATAAATCTCTCTTCTTTCGTATACAACTAGACACCGGAGATGCATCTCAATGTCGAAGTCATCGAAGCCAAAGAACTCGTATCTAAAGATTCGAATGGCAAGAGCGATCCTTTCTGTGCTCTTTACCTCGAATCAGCACCCACCAGAAGATACAATACTGCCGTGAAAACGTCCACGCTTAGTCCTATTTGGGAAGAACATTTCGAACTGTGAGTGTGTCGAGAAACTAAATTCTAAGTTAAATTAAAAATAATATTTCTTTTGAACAACGACTCTTTTTTAATATCTAAAAATAATGATGTACAATTTTTTTTTATTTTCTTCCTATAAGAAATAAATATATATCTTTCTCTTACAGTCCCTTGGAAGATTCCGAGAATGATGTATTATGTCTAGAAGTTTGGTGAGTTTCCAGGATTACTAGCGTATAAATTTTCAAGACATTTAGTTATCCGATTCAAATTGTTACAGGGACTTCGATGCAGCTGAAACCGTGCCTGAAAAAATGAGCAAAGTAAAGGACGTTAAAGGCGTCCGAGGTCTCGTGAAATTGGCAAAAGAGATCGCAGTAACAGCAACCACCGGTAGTCATGACAATGAATTTATTGGACGTTGTCGAATATCCTTGAAGGTCATTTTTATATCTTGTCAGGATTTAGAATAAATCGATGAACTATATCTATTGCGTGGATGTTAATACAAATTCATAAATACTTGCTCATTTCTAACTAATTGATCTCGTTTTACTTATTCCATGATACAGGATATTCCAACGACGGGGCATACGATGTGGTACTCTTTGGAAAAAAAGCATAAATCTAAACGTCGAGGAGTCGTCAAATTAAGGTTGGCCTTCAGTGCAGATCACAATGCACAGGTGGCGGCGCAAGAGCATAGGCATTTGCTCCGAGTACTGTTACTTTACGAATTGGAGACTGAAAAGGTTGAAAAGTATTGTTGGTGTGGGCATTGGTCAGCACCGGCGGAAGCTTTAATACTACAACACAGTGCACAACGTGGTTTATTAGCTAGGAACGTTGCTCTCGCGCAATGGGTGGAATACGCTAGAATTCACCAAGAACATCCATTGAGTTATACCATCTTTAATAAAGTCATTATCGAGTTGCTAAGACCAATAGAAAGTGAATTGTTCTCCGCAGATGAGAACAGACTATTTTGGGACGGGACTAGGAAGCTCCTTTTTTCTTGTTTGAATAGCATTCGTAAGATTCGAAGGCTCGTTCTTGGAGACAAAAATGCCATGAACCAGATATCTGCTATCTTAGGGTGAACATTTTTAAATTACCAATATCATTACCCAAAAAAATTGTAATGATAATTTTTGACTAACGTCATCACCTTCTTTAGGATATTATCATCCATATCTACTTTGAAAGTTCCTGAAGATTTTGATCTATTCCCTGCTAAAATGTACCCGTGGTTTCCAGAACCGGATGGTTCTAAACTAGACGTTCTTCAAAGTTTAGAGTACACGGTTATACAAGGTGGCAATGAATGGTAAATCGCTATTAATTTGTACAATGAATTTTTTAATTATAATATAAAATACTACAAAATTAACTTTCTTAAAGGTTCGAACACATTATAAGCAGCGATGTAACTGAGACTGATCGAGATGAAGATGCGCTTAGGTCTCACATCAAGATGATCCAATTGATTAGAGCGGATATACAGCGCGCTATCGATCATTACGATAAACTTTTTATCAAGTAAGATACTTGTTAATATCGTCGAATGAATTTTCTTTTAAAAAGCTGCATGGTGCATATTTCGCATACTGACTAAATTGTTATATTTTAGAAAGATTAATTTCCCATATGCAAGAACATTGTATATCATATACGAAAAGCGAGTAAGCGACATGTGTATGATAATCGTAGAGGATGTATGCTCTCGATTAAAACGAATCGAAATCGACAGCAACAACGATTCCGAACTGAGTCTTGGTACAACGTTATTTGAACTTTATTTAACTCTTCAGAGATACGCTGTGTAAGATGTTATAATATTATGAATTACAATTAATTCGCAATTTATAATTCTAACGTTGTTCTATCATTAATTAACACTTATTTTACAGACTCGGTCAGTTGCTCTCCGTTGGGACAGAACTGGAAAATATGAAGATTCAAAGTTATCACGAATGGTTCAGAGGTGGAGTAGCTCATTGGTTGGATATCGCAATGTACAAGGCCCTTAAACGAATCGATAGGGCCGTAGATTTTGATACATTGCAAGCTGTTGATAACAGTGTTCAATATAGTTCGAGTGCAGTCGATACCTTAACTATTTTTTATCAAATTAAAGTATTTTGGACGCAATTAGCATGGCCAGATGTCGAAGGATCTTACACTTTCATTGCTAAAATCATAGATGTATGTATCTTCGATTCGTTGTAATTACTTTCTTCGTCATTTTCTAAATACCTAACTGTAATTACGATTTATGTCGTTCTTTTAGGATATTTGTAAATGTTCCATTGCCTATGCCGACAAAATGGCCAAAAAAGCAGAGACGACGACGGAATTGGAACAACTTTCGGACAGCAGCGTCTATGAAAAGAAGTTCACAGTTTCGATAGCTTGGTGTTTTGCCATAAATAACATTGATTACATCAGGACCTCGATTGCACCTCTAGCAAATCACTTAGGATTTCAAAATATCGTGGATAATTTAGCAGAAAGTAAAACTCAACAGGAGGCTGATCGTTGTCGTCAAACGCTTCAGCTTATCATCGACAATGCAACGGATACTGTAAAGAACAAGATCATTGAGTTGCTGGAAGTTGTCGCACATAAAATGGCACCTGCGATGAACAGGTAAATTAATATCTCTAATTTACGTAACGAAATACCAAGTATCGAACAATAATATTTCGTTAAAATCAGATATCTTATGGAGGGAGCAGAACTGATCGACACGACGAGTAACGCAATGGATCGCTTATTGCAGTACTTAGATTCTAATCTTACCACGTTACACGACAATCTTAACGAGGATAATTTTGAAAGAGTTCTCTTCGTAATTTGGGATATCATGTCGGAAACGCTGTATCAATTAGTCCACAATAACTTAGAAGTTAGTTCTTAATGATATCTTTTTTCCGTATTAGATATGATTTTCCTTTTAAAATAAATTTATATAAACATATCATTGACAGAAAAGAAGACCCCCATCTTTTTACTCCAATCTTCATCGTACTCTTCATACGCTAATTCGATTTTTTAATCTTGGAGCTGATGAAACATCCAATGTTCAAGTCCTGGAAAAGATCGAACGGCTTTTGAAACTCCATGGTCTCGAAACCGCCGAACTTATACATAAATGCAATATAGAACGCATCAAAGAACAAAAACAATTAGAGGAACCCATTTATGGTCTACTCACAGTGAAGGCTCATTTCATCGATAACTCGTTGAACGTGCAAATTTTAAATGCCAGAAATTTGCGACCAATGGATACTAATGGTGAATAAAGTCAAATATATTTGTAACAAAATATTTACAGTATCATTTAGATGGTTTAGGTGTCAAGATCTTTCTGGTTAATTTAATACGAGCTGCATGTGCAATGAACCTGATCAAGATAGACCGTGAAACGTTATGCTGAAATGATTTAGGAAAATATGTTCTATTAGTTTCTATAACCTTTGCTATGGTCTGATAGCCTCGGTGTAAACTGTGATGCTGTATGGCCACAGAATGACATTTTTTTCGATTTTGTAGGCGATTTTATAGGCAAGCTGTCTACTCTCGAGCGTAAACTGCACTCAAAATCTAAACAAAGACTGAAAGAGGGAAGAACAAGTATGTAAAAAATGAAAGTAAAATAATGTTCTTCCTCGTCATTGTCACGTAATTATTCGACAAATTGCTTGCTCTCATACGAAATTAGATATTGGTTTTTCAGAGAATGCATGGCACGATAAAGTTCTGTTTATATTACATACCAGTAGATTTTGTAATATATATTTAGAAAATACAATGATCTTCCTTAGAGCCACCTTTATGTAAGAAATTAAGGGCGTGCCCCATGGGCTATCTTTGTAGAAAAATGTAGGTTTGAATATTACATTATACCAGTTATAAACTATCCAATCCTATATGTACCATATATAAATTTGCAATAGCCCATAAACGTTTTTTTCTTCCCTCACTGAAAGACAGCCCTACCATCGTTAGCCCCAAAATATAAGGAACTGGCACGGAATTTTAAATGATCATCTCAATCTTCATCTATGATATTCTCTAATCTTGATGATACACAAAATGTGTACTGTTGTAGAATGTGTTAGAATATGCAACTGTTAACATTTACAATACATATATGTATACGAAGTCAGAGAATATCATTGATAATGAAAACGATCACTGTGCATGTATCGTTTTGCACTGGGACTTATTAGAATTTTGATTGGATATTTCTAAATTCTAATTAATTACTATACTTGCAGGTAAATGTGACTCTTACATCAAGGTGAGGTTATTGCCAGAGGAAAAGTTTTCTGATGTTAAATTACCAAAAACTAGAGTACAGAAGGAAACTTTATTCCCCCTTTATGACGAAACATTCAACATGTTAGTATATTTTCAGCATGAACTACCTATAATCTTTCAATATAGAAAGGAGACATAAATTGCGATAGTAAGGCATAAAATTTATACTTTTTAATATGTGATTTATCAAATTGTAGTCCTCTTACCACAGAACAACGAGGAACCGATGACGCTATTATATCATTTGAAGTGAAAGATAAAGACTTTTTAAGATCAAGATTCATGGCCGAAGCTTTTCTATCTTTTGCAGAAATTCCAGAGACAGGATCTGATAAGGGAACAGATTTATTAGAGCAAATTCATTTGAAACTTTCACGCCCATGTAATAAAAGTACGTATTATACATTCAATTCACCTCATTTCATTTTGCTAACTTATATCGATAAATTAAATTATCTTGTTTCATGTAACGTAACAAAAAGTTATATTTTCAAGGTACCGATGTAATTAGAGCTTTGGAACATAGAAAAGGAGATAGCCAGGCAATGGACTTCATAAGTAAGCTTCATAACAAAGCGCATGTGAAATGATAGGCGACTCAAAAACAAACTCTTTCTTGGAGTATACGAAGGAATAAAGAATGGGACAAAGTGAAAGTATAAATGTTGTTACACCATTGAGGCCTTTTTCAACATTATTTTTAATGTGACATTTTCATTAAATTAGAATATTAAATAGTAGAAAAGTCACAAGTATTTTGAGAATATTTATACTTTTATGGCGTAGCTACAAACAAAAATAATTATACTACATTGCATTTCAAAATAACCTAAAATTTTAAGGCTGATTAAAAGTCTTATTTGTAAACCATAAACTTATTTATACTATGCTTAAGTGCCATTGCATATTGGTCGAAAAATTGGTAACATATTTTATATAATAACATGTATATATGTAAATGAAAATTTATTTGTATATACTTCTCCCTAGAATGGACTTATAATTTTTATATGATCTTGTGTGACCGCTATTATTAGTACTACAATTTTAAATTATTATCAACGAGATAACTTTTAAAATATAAAAGTTATTTCTAAAGCTATCAGTCTTACAAACAATACTACTTCTACAACAAATATATACTTAACATTTTGTAAAAGCGATTAGTCTTTTCTCTTTCCCCTTTGTGTTTGCAACATGAACTTAAAAAAAGAAATAATCGGTAAATATCAATGTTAATAATAAAGAATAAAAGAACTAATCATTAACACGATGATCTTACAATATGCTTTCAAAGGAAAAAGAACATCTATTTTTGTTGATATTGTAAATTTGTCACTTAAAGTATCGCTTCGTATAGAAAAGCTTTATACATTATATCATCGGTAAGATATTATTAAAAACCATCTGCCTTGAAAAATATTTTATGGTACACGAATAGATATAATCTTCCATCGATAATTATCGTATGGCAAGTACGCAAGTAGACAGTAATATTTCAATGACATTAATAACAATTCTAAAACTATTTCGTAAAAAAGACACGGTATTTCCAAATTGATCACACTCCACAAAAATATTCAGTAAGGTCATATTAGAATAAGGTTATGAACTGTGGTTTATACCAGGAACGATTTCGAACCTATAAAATTCAAAGAAATTATGGAATTTGGAAGATGGAAGATGTACAATATACGCGTAAATAAATATTATACAATTTTGTGTTAATTTTTTAAATTCATTCGAAAGTTATAAACTTCATCTGTACAAATCCTGTTCTTCGATTTTGCGTCGTAACTCGCAAATTGTAAAAGATAAAGAAAAGGTTTTCTTACTTCATCTGTTTTTGAATGTTCCCTTTTAATAAACGTTGCTATCCGATAAAAGATTTGTGAATATTGTTTATACTTAAAATAAAAAAAATTAAAAAGTTGAAAAGATAAATAAAAAATTGTTTATATTATAAAATACCGAAACAACACAACCTCTTTAACCTCTGTAGAAATACGAGACTGCAAGAGTGTGAGACTGTAAAAATAATTCGTGGGAACACCATAAGCGCAGAGTCGCGTTGGTAAAACAGCACGTTCAAATAACAAATTTTTATCTGAAACTTTAAAATTTTATCTACGTCAAAATCGTGATTGTAACTAAAACACGTAACATTTGTAAGTTTTGTTCTAAATACATAAATTATTGTCATTGGATCTCGATCGCAACTCGTGTCAATAATATAGAAACCTGTCAATGTCTTCCACATGAGCTTTTTTGACCATATGCTTAATATCAAAAGGCTTCGTGCACAAGCACATTTTATGCGTAATTATTAATATTCGCTTACTAATACATTATTATTTTTTACAGTTTTAAGTCTCTTGCAAATTAATAACACTCAGAATTGTATCATTTGCAAGAAATGTTGTTACTATTTTATAATCACACGTAATCCAACGAATCAACAGTAACGGAATACGAAATTAGACAAATAACAAAGTATATTTGACACAGTTTATTTTCTTTGATACTAAATCGCACGCGATGAATTCTTCGGATAATTTTGGTAATAATTTTATCTCTTTTTTGCACATTCATGATGTATTATTTGAAAGATTAATATTTTGTATTTTTATGCTACAGTTAAGAGAAAATGTCCATATATGGAAAAATGTTATCGAAAGAATCCTATTCATTTCAAAGAGATGTCACATCCTCATTGTGAGTATTCCATCTTATTTTATTGTACTTTGAAAAGACTTCGATAATTCATCGTTTCAGTGGAGAAGTTGGTCGTCCATCAATTGGATGGGATAATATCTGTACCTGAAGATCTCAATTTTGAATGTGACGATCGTTCTCAGTTGTTGGATCAACTGAAAGTTTTGCAAATGGTAATGAGAAAAGAAAGAGATAAAAATGAAAACAATACATCAGGATTATCGAAAGGAGAACATTCGAAAGGTAAAACTGTGTTGCCTCTGTCAACGAGTTGCCAAAATACTGTCAACGAATAGTTAATGATATAAATGTCGTACAAACAGGTGACAAAACTGAGTCGCAGGAACGAAAAAGGGATTCTAAAAATATTAGCGACGATTTAAACACGACAAAGAAAATGAAAACAACCGATAGCATTAAAAATAGTAACATTGTGGCAGATAACAGTACAAGTAGATCATGTTCCAATTCTACTTTGGAGGGAGTATCTATCATGGATGCATACGAACGATGTAAAAATGAAAAATCAAGAAACGAATTGCGGAATAAAGCAATAGAAATAATGAAGAAACGTGGTTTTAAAGTCTCTGTAGCAAAACCTGGAGAATTCAGTATGAAATATGCTCTTTCTGCGCCATATCATCTATTTTTTTCAAGAATACAAAATTGCAAAGATACGCATAGTCAACAATATTCGATAACTTTTCCTGAAATACTCGATGTAAGTTTGGGTGAGATAGTTTCGAGTTTCCATATTAATTTCATTGTGGATGTTGGATGGCTTTGTTTGCAATATTTATTAGCAGGACAATGTACCGACATGACAATTTTGTATGGAGAAAGAGCAGATGAAACCAAAGTAAATCAGAACATTACGATGATACCGGTACTTATGCCTACAAACTATGGTTGTCATCATACTAAAATTATGATCTTAAAATACAAAGACAATGGTTTAAGGATCATAGTATCTACAGCTAATTTATATTCCGACGATTGGGAAAATAGGACGCAAGGGTCTGTTGAATGATTTTAAAGTAATTCAATATTTCATTGTTTATTGTGTAAAGTAATAATTAAAGAAATGAATTTGCTTTAACTTTTTTTTTAACAGCATATGGATTTCACCTCATCTGCCACCGTTATCAGAATCTGCTAACACTGTGGATGGTGAATCACCAACAGGTTTTAAGAAGGACTTTGTACGATATTTACGTAGCTATCGACAAACTGCAATAATGGAATGGATTTGTGCAATCGAAAAAGCAGATTTGTCCAGTATAAATGTCTTTTTCTTGGCATCGATTCCAGGCAGTCATAAAGATGCAGAAAGTTATTATTGGGGACATAGAAAGCTGGCTACCATTCTTTCTAAGCATGCCACCTTACCACCGGATGCACCACAATGGCCTGTCGTCGTTCAGTGTTCTAGTATAGGAAGTTTGGGGCCTAATTATGAAAGTTGGCTACTGAAAGAAATTGTATCGTCTATGTCAATGGAAACATCGAAAGGATTAAAGAGTCATCCAAAGTTCCAATTTATCTACCCCACTATAGACAATTACAAAGAAAGTTTCGATTGCCAAGATGCGTCTTGCTGTTTTCCTTATAGTATACAAACACACTCGAAGCAAGAATGGATCGAATCATACATGTAGTACGTTTCAACTAATTATTGAATAATTTACGCATATACTTTATGTGCGTAAAATAAAATAGAATATTTCTTCTAATTAATTTTATCATTGCATAAAATACTCATAATCTCTTTATATTTGCAGTCAATGGAAAGCCGGAAGGACTGTGAGAAACAAAGCAATGCCTCACATTAAATCCTATACAAGGCTATCGCCAGATTTTAAAACGATTCCTTGGTTTGTACTTACAAGCGCTAATTTAAGCAAAGCCGCATGGGGCACGTTCAGAAAGTCTCATTACATCATGAATTACGAAGCTGGTGTCATATTCCTTCCTAAATTTATTGTAAGGACAAGAGAATACATTTAATATTGTTGCGATGACACTGTCGATACTCGTGATGTTCAATTGAGAAGAGATCCATATGAAAGAAACGATAGATAAAACGTGTTTCTCATATACTAGGAGATTATTATTGTTGTTAGCTTCTGTTAGTATCGCTTTATTCGAAATGCCGGGTAAATAATCACGTGCGCGCAACAATATTATATAATTTTTTTATCTTGTTATATATATATATATATATATATTTATATGTATCAAGTAATGAATTTATTAAAATTAAATATCTTTTTGTAGACAAAAGAAACAACATTCCCTATAAAAGAGGAAGAAAATCTGGGCGTAACAGTGTTTCCTATTCCGTACGATTTCCCACCAACTCGATATCGTACTAAAGATAAACCATTTCTTATAGAATATCTTGAAGGAAAATTACAGTGAAAATTTAATTGGAAAAGCGTGTCACAAATTTACGACGTATTTACATTACACTATTGCAGCATAATTTGTACTTGATCGCTAATAAATTCAACCTAATTAATTATAGCTATAATCAAATCTATATTATGTAAAAAATAAACGTTCAAATAATAAACAATTTCTACCAAGGCTTTTTCTACGATTTTGGCCAAAATCTGACTATCAACTTTTATGATTTTTGGATCTATTCATTGCAAATATATGTAAAATACAATTAATACGCACTCAAAAATATTCAGATCTTTTATAAGATTTGATAAGATTCTGGCTAAAATTATACTCACTTTTTACGCTATATCTTTCCGTACGATACTTCTATTGAAAAACGGCTGCGAGACTGAATTCTACACGTCAAAATCTATAAGAAACTGAGCTCAAAGTTAAAAAATTCGTATTTTAGAATTTTTGTCATTTTTGAGGATTTTGCCTATCAATAGGTTTTTTTTTAACCACGAAAGTGGTGAAATCTTACATCGAACACAGAGTCTTGAATCTGTGTGAGAAAGTAATTGAGTTGACCGTGTCGCCTCAGCACTTTTGCACAGAGGGAAACAGTTTTTGTGTCCATTTTGCCATTGTACTGGCTTCCCAGGATGCTTATCATGCTTGCAACATCTCAGACTTGACAACCTCTCAACATCCGCTGCCAAAAGACGGATTGGCATGTCGATGACATCATACAGGTCACATAATTATATGGGTGCACATTGAACATACATTAAGTGCATCAGTCCATATCAACGCCGCATATAACAAGGCAGAGTGTACCGCTGCCCTGTACAGTTTTCTGGTGTTTTCGGCGGGTCCTTTCACTTTAAACTGAGCTTAGTAAAAGCAGCAACAGTGGCACGAATAACATATTGTCGCCTCGTCACACGTTGGCCAAAGATGACACCAAGGTACTTCAAACTTTCCTTGGCCTTTTGACTAAAAAGTTTGCAGACCATTGGTCTAGGGTAACGAAAAGCATCGGCTTCGCTTTCCGCCAAATGCTTATTCGGGCCGTCACATTTTTTTCCTACCTGCAGGTTTCAAATTTTTTATGATTTTTATCAAAATCTGACTGTTCGTTTTTTGAGCTCTAACGCTTCTATTCGATGTAGAAACGTAAAATATGCAATTTCCTGGTAGCTAAAACGAGGAGAAACGCTCAGAATGATTTTTACATCTATCTTCGAATGTACTAGCATCAACCTTCCATCGATATTGTTTTGACTATCTAATTTTAATTTTGTCTAATCTAATTTTTGATTTTGATCCTCCTAATATAAAGGACATTCGTAAATAAATTGATGATATTAGGTTGTTCAAAAAGTCTCAGCTGTTTCTCGATAGGCTCCGCCTATCGTAGATCATCCGCGGTTGATAACGACATTTATTAGCATTTGATGAGAGTTTTTGCTCCAAAAATTGACTAAGACTTTTCGAATAACCCAATAAAATCGAAATTTACATCGATGGTTTACAATAGTGCAACCATCTTCAAATTGTTAGCATTCAGCTTTCCTCGATATCTCCTGAAAATGTTAAACGACTTACAAACGTTTGAATATTCGTATCTTTGATATGATTTTAATTATCTAATCACCTTGTATTTTTTTCTACGGATGTAATAATGCAAAAAGCAAAGCGATATCGATCGAATCGAAGAGCCATTTACGAAAGTATCTTGAACTTTCGTGTTACATTTATCAATCACAAATTCTCGTCTACATGTACGAAACGGCAGGAAACACGCGTTGGCGGGCTATGTTGATCGAATAAAATTCCCGGCGCGACTATTCGTCTTACGGAAGCGAGTTTGATATATATGTATAAAGGACATTGGTAAACATGGCTCGTGACAGCCATAAAACGATTTTCTGGGTAGGATGTGCGTGCATCGGCGCTTATGTTGCTTATCGACATTGGAAAAAAAGGGAACTTAAGTCAATCGATGAAGGTTTCGAAGAAGTCTCCAAGGTTAGAATCTACGTATTTTTAAAAAATTTAATTTCTTCGCCATAATCTTTCATTGTTGATCCTGTCAGGTTCTTTTCGTATCTCTCTTTCTAAAAATTTATTCGTCACGCTTGACTGATTATTATTAAAATAAAATCATCGAATGTTAACGTGACATGACAGCAAATTTAAGAATGACAAAGATACAAAGATTCCTACATTTAATTCTTAGCCTACGTTTACCGTTAATATTTGAACTTGTTAAAAGTAAAACTCTCGCATAGCTTATTTTTAAAGATGGAAATAGCCCTGTCTCTGCAGTCTTGCTTCAAACTAAAAAATTACATACGAGATACATAAGATTGTTTCTTTAAGTAAATTTAAATTTAACTTTAATTGAACAATAAATAATTTGCACATATTTGTTTCCTTGAGCAGATTGATGACAGTCATGAAAGAAGAGTACTTCTCCTTGGCTTGGATGGAGCAGGAAAAACTTCATTGATGAACCAAGTTTGCCTTGTTGATGGTGAAGGAGAAGGTTATACCGTTCCACCTCAACCTACTCAAGGTTTTACTGTATATAGATTAAATAATGGATTGTACACTTATAATATTTGGGAAAGTACGTAAATATTAATTATGTCTTCTTACACTTCAAAAGTATAACAAGTACAAATTCTTGTAACTTTACACGCAGTTAAATTTATTTTATAATTTATTAATTATATAATTATATAATTTATTAAAATAACATCTATTATCAGTCGGAGGTGCAGAAAATAGCAGAAAATACTGGGCTACCTTTTTACAAGACACAGATCTTTTGGTATTTATGGTAGATGCATCGGACTCGAGTAAGTTAACTCTTGCCCTTACAATGCTTAAACAATTATTAGGAGATACGAGAATAGATACAGTTCCAATATTAGTCATTGCTAACAAGCAGGTACGTACGATTGATACGATACTTTTATAATCAATAAATGATTCTAAAATATCATTTTTAGGATTGTCCTAATGCTTTAACACCGGATCAGGTAAAGGATGCTTTAGATTTAAGAAGCATTTCTCCACACAAGCATAAAGTCGATATAATTGGATGCCAAACAAGGCCATTACCAGACCTTCCAAAGGAAGCAACTAAATATACATGGTACCATGTAACCATCGATGCTGTTAGGAAAAAGATATTTTCTATGGCGATTTCTCCTTAGAATAGAAGAAGACAATAAATTATTTATTTCATTTATTTACAAGTTACTGCATTCGGCATATTACAAAGAGTGTACAAAGTACTTAAGGCTGGCATAGCCTCTTTTCCTTAACCCTTAGCACTTTAAACGATCTCAAGGGTTATCTATCAGCAAGTTGATTAATTTATTGTCATGTCATTTAATTTATACTAATCATTGGATATTAAGAAACGTATAATATAATAAAAAAGTTACAGTTTTATTTCTTATACTTTTCTAAAGTGCAGTAACGAATAAAGTAGTCACTAATATCGAAACAAAAGTAATTTGTTTGGCATCTTCCACTAGATATTTTTCTGTATAAATGATATAAGATCCGTATTCTATCTGTAAGAATCTATAATTAATCTTTAGTAATTCTTTTAACCATTTTGAATGCACTCTGCAGGTTCTCTAAATTTGTTTCCTATATTTCGATATATGTACCATATTTTGATTTATTTTTTCATGCTACTTTAATAGAAAACTTCGAAAAATTATACAATTATAAATTTATTTTGTGTAATCGCTAATAAATTCGAACATCGGATTTACTAGTCATATGATATCCCCCCATAGGGGACAACCAAGTGCAAAGAGTAAAGTTAAATTTATGAAAATACTGAAAAGCATTGGATATTTATTTTAAAAATCAGTGTAAATTACACGATAACAATTTTAATACACGTAGCAAGTTTTCGAATGTTTCGTTGGGCAATTTTTTACTTAATTGTTTCGACATACGAAACGAAGAAAAAATAGTAAAATACAAGTGTACTATTTTATTTACATCGTAAGTTTCGTAATTTTTTCAAAGTATCACTTTGAAGAAATAAACAATACTCATATAAAAAGTATATTTTTTTCATATAGACTTTCTTTTATATTTAATTAAATATGTTATGATATATATGTGTAATAAAATATTGTAAATTCTTATTGTGAGAGTAAATAAACGTTCAAATTTTTACACAGGATATTACATTTTAAGGATACAGTGTTTCAATTGATTTGAGTTAATATCACGATATATTCTTTTGGTGTAAATATTCGTTATATTGTTCTGGTATACCTTTCAGAATTTTTATTTTAGCACGAATTTGTTTCCATGTTAATTGATCATAGTTCTTTTTATCAAATGCCATTGCCTACATGAACAATAATCCAATATTTAATATAATTTCACATATAATGTTTTTGGTATAGTAATATTTACCTTATAGTCTTCTTTATATTTGTCCATCAAGTACGTAAGAAATTGAACGTGTCCTTTGGGCAATCGAAATGTTCTTTTTCTTGGTAACTTCGCATCAGCCTCTAAACTTTCAGCAACATGAATTTTTGGAAATACATTAGTTTCTCCTTCATCATCATGTTCACTCTTAGAATTATACGCATCGCAGATAACTTTGAGTTTAGCATCTTCTACTAATTCACGCTTCTTATTAGGGATTTGTAAAACTTCATTTGGGTCATAAGCTAAGCCCATTTCGCCAAGATTGCTGCGTGTCGATTTTGTAACTTCCCACGCTTGTTTTATTTGTTTACTAAAACAAGGAGAAATAAAAATTATTAGCATATAAAATTAAAATATACAATGTTGTCTATAAGATTAAAAACGTATAGGTTATGAAGGTTACCATTCTATAGTCGGCAATTTTCTCAACTTATTTCGCAATCTCTTACGATTTATATTTACACGATACTTTTTTCTGCGTTTAACTTTCCTAACTTTTGTCATATTTAAAAAGTTATAACACCACGTGCATTAGAAAACAAATACGGAAACTTATCTCGATTCGTAAACTTTGTGTCAAGTTTACATGTACAGCACATAGAAATTAGCGCGCGAAGCACGTTTGAAACATTTGATATTTTCTGGGAAATTCAAAATATATATCCGTATATTAATCTTTGCATACAACTAGTTCGATATTACCTTTTAAAAAAATCAAATTATTAATGTTTAATTATATTCATTTTACATCATTTTGAATTAAAATTAGAATATATATATAAACCATTTTTACCAGCACATCGATTTAAATTCAAAGTAAATGCAGGGCAACTACAATAAAAATAAATATTTCTATTTACCAGATATAATATATAAAATAAATAAAATGAATTTCGGTAAACATTTTTGTAATTCGAAGTTTTTAATTCTGATAGCTTGTATGAAAAACTACAGAAAGTGTCTGTAATACAAATGCAAATGTTTGTAACGACGTAACTAAAATCCGTCGATTTCAAAGAAAAATTAATCCTTGACTGCGAAGAGCGTACATATACGCTCGCACGAATTTATCAACACACATGAAAGTCGTATATATACGTCCTCGCGAATTTGCAAACATATACGAAAGACGTATATATACGTCCTCCACATTTTTCTTATTACTACACGTTTACTATATTACCAAACTGATTTAACATAAAATTTATCACTTCGTGTAATACGACTTCTGAAAATAGCTATTTGAAACAACAAGCAGCAATTTCGAAAATGGATTAGATTTTCTAGAAGTTATTAAGTCAGTCACAGTATTGACACGCGAATATCGCGTCGTATGTGCTGATGATTTCGTGCGTGAGTAAAGCGCAATCAAAGGGTTAAATTTAAAAAATAGAGAACGACATCTTCTGTCTAGATGGAAAACACGTATTCGCGATAAAATGCAGCGATGCCGTTAAATGCCATGAAAACCATAACCTAAAAGTCCTTCACGAAGAATGATACGAATAATCGTTCTATGTTAATTCTTTAAAGGCGAAGATGTTTATAGTAACGAAAGAGATCGATGGCGATAATATCAGTAAATTATGTCGCACGTGTCTACGAGAAGACGGAGATAAAATGGTTTGCTTATTTGTTGGACCAGCCGGTTCTTCTCTTGCTGCTAAATTAAGGTCTCTCTCGTGTCTTGAGGTAAATAACAGGGAATTCAATTGTTTCGGTGATAGTTTGATCGTTGATATATTTGTCCGAGATTTCTTCAGGTCTGGCAAGGAGATGGATTGCCAGAGAAAATGTGCGATCGCTGCGTAACAAGAGCGGAGTCTGCTCTGTTGTACAGAGAACAGTGTCGTGCAGCTGATAGAGCCTTGCGGCAGGCTGCTCTAAAGGTGATTCTGTTAAGTCGTGTAATATGAGATATCGAATTTTTCATCATTCGCAATTTTGATTAATAAAATGTTCATTTGAATTTAAAAATGAATTTTTCTTTTTCTTTGAATAATCCGATATTCCATATTATACGACCTAATATAAATGATGTATAAATGAATGATTGACACATTCACGACAGGACCCTAAATCGTGCGTTCCTTCATCAGTAGCCTGATGGGATAATCGTGAATGTACTACTGGTGGTATATCCCATTGTGAACGTGTCAAACAATATTCATTTCGATTATCATTTTTGAATCATTATCAAAGTTTGATATCCATTTCTGTAGGTTTCTGGCTTATCGTCGTACGCAACGATGACCGGTTGTAAATTATATCAGCAAAATCAGGGTTTTGTACCCATACAAAATACCCATAAGACTCTAAAATGTATAGAATGCGGAGCCGTTTTTACAAGTTACCAAGAGCTTTGTATGCACAACAGATTGCACTTACCTTTCGTTCAAGAAAATATTCCTGTGCAGCACATGCACATTGTTGAATCTCAGAATGCATATCTCAATTTGAGCCACATAAGTTCCAATTTAACCAACGACAATACGCAGAATACACAATTGGCACCTTTTATTCGCTCTAATATGATGCACATGTTACCCGTGAACAGCGAAAGTTCCAACAGAGCTGCCTGTGCTTTGCATTGTTCTTTGTGTAATCACACTTTTACTAACAGGACACAATTGATATGTCATAATATCACGCACAGTACGGAAAATATCGATATATCGTGCGATAATGAAAATATCGATATTTGTGAAAATTCAAATCAAATCCCACAAAACTTAAGCTATGAAAGATCAATACATTCCGTAGGCAACTCTATTCAAAATTTGTCTTATCAAAGATCATCAACGAATGACAATGAAATTCAAAATTTAAGCTTCTCTGAAAACCTTGAATTAGAGAATGTTCAGCAAAGCGACACAGAACATATTAGAGATATAATACATACAGAAAATGGGATGTCAGTTGGAGAAAGTTTAAGGTTTGCAAAAACTTCTGAAAAAGATATCGTTAGACCTGTTATTAATGACTATCAAACTTGTTCCACTGATTCCACTTTTAAAGAACAATTTCTTACAAAGAATATTGACAATTCAGAGTCAAATAAGTATAAATGCAAATGGTGTACAAAATTATTTTATCAAAAATCTAAATTATTTTCTCATCAGTTATCTCACACTGGGCAACAACCATATAAATGTTCGAATTGTGAAAAAGCTTATGCTTCGAAAAGTAAATTAAATGCCCATATGAGATTACATACTAAAATAAATGTACATCCCTGTAAATTATGCAACAAAGTATTTTCTTATCCATCTTATTTGGAGGAACATGTAAAAACACATAATAAAGAATTTAACAACGTTAGAAAATTTGAACAGCATGAAAGGTTGGAATGTAGTATATGTAAGAAACAATTTCGTTTAGCGAAAAATTTAAAGGCTCATGAGAAACTTCATAGTGGGAAGGATCTTGTACAGTGTGAAATATGTGATAAGCAATTTAGTCAAAATTATAATCTGAAAATACATTTACAATCCCATAAAACAGTGAAATTACACAAGTGCGAATATTGTAACAAATGTTTCAGTCAAAAAGGTAATCTTGTGGAGCATTTGAGGATACATACAAAAGTGAAACCGTTTGAATGTAAATTATGCAATAAGCGATTTTCTCAATCAAGTCACCTTAAAAATCACGAAGCTTCTCATACCTCTCTTCGACAACATCAATGTCGATTATGCGGGAAACGTTTCAAATTAGCAAATCATTTAAAAAGACATTTAAATCTACACACTGGTTCAAAAGCATACAAATGTAATCAATGCAATCAAATGTTTTCGCAAGCTTTTAGTTTAACGAGACATTTAAAACGACATGACGAGTTTCATGCATAATCATTATCAAAAATTGGTAATTATAGTTAATAGTGTTATCTCCAAATTTATATAAAAATATTTAAATTTGTGTAAATAATATTACGATATGATATATTATATTATATTAAAATACATAATATTGTATATACTTTTTTACACTGGTACATGTACCACTTTCTAATAAAAGCAATAATTGTAGATAGTGAATAAAATAACGATATAAAAACGTATGCCATACATTTTTATATAAATGGATTAATAAATTGAAACAAATTAAGTGTAATTCGAAAACTCCAACATACGTCTTTTTAACACGTTCACGTCAGTGTTGTAATTCATGTTTCTCTCCTATGGGCGGCTACTCTAAGAGCGCTTTGTTTTATTGGGTACCGAACTAAAATGAAAAATATGAAAATTTCTTTTAGTTACTAAACGAACTAAAGTGCGAGCCACCGATGGTACGCGCCACCTGATGGGACATCTAAGTGTAAGCCACGCGCCGGCATAAACGTGTTAAATTAGCAAATAAATTATAACAAGTGCAAAAATAAATTCAGATTTTTTAAATATTTAAAATGTTACTTGGATTATTGATACACTAATATATTTTCAAAAATCATTAAATCCAATATTTTTAAAAATATAGCGTACTATAGTAAAGTTTAATAAAAATGATTTCACTGATTTTATCATGCGTATATCGAATTTCACTCGGTACTACGTATTTATTAGACATTTTTTATTTATAATTTTTAAAAGTCGTAATAAGAATATCTAATCCTTCTTTAAGTTGTGCTTCCGTGATCGTAAGCGGTGGTGAAATTCTGATGATTTGACCATGCGCTGGTCTCGTTAATAAACCTGCATCACGCAACCTAAGACATATTTCCCAACCATCGGCAAAATCTAAAATAAAATTCGTTGAAATCACTAAATTATTAGTATATTATTAGAATAATATATAAAAAAACTGAGACAACTACCTTTATTAATCACGAGACCCGCTAGTAAACCGCGCCCTCTAAATTCGGTAGCTATATCTTTTGGCAATTTTTCCAATTCTTCTCTTAAAACTTTTCCAAGCTTCATTGCATTCTCTGCGAGATTTTCTTCCTCTAGAATTTTTACAGCCTCTATAGCAACTTTATTTCCTAATGGACTCCCACCAAAAGTACTTCCGTGTGAGCCGACTTGTAAACATAACATTATCTGCAAAGATATTTATATTGCTCAATGTTATGTATATCACTTTGTTTAAAATTAATATTTTCTAAATTAGCTTCAAAATTATCTTAACTTCTTAAAATTATTATAGCTTTTCGATTTAAGACGAACTTCTAAATCAACATATGCTATAAAGCATTTACTTTACCTCATTATCTGCCAATACACCAGAAACTGGATACATTCCACCTGAAAGTGCTTTTCCTAAAACTAATATATCTGGCTTTACATTTTCGTGATCGACAGCTAATCGTTTTCCAGTTCTACATAGACCAGTTTGCACTTCATCTGCGATCCATAAAACATTATATTTTGTACATAGTTCTCTTACGCTTTTTAAATATCCTGCCTGTTAAAAAAAATAACGAATAAAGTAACTAGTAAAAACTGAAAAAAAATGTCGAGTACAGTTATAAATTTGCATAAATACATAGCATGTGTACACATATAAATATTACAAGAATAAAATGAAAATATAATAACATATATTCTCAATGTAATTAGACTCACGTTAGGAATGTTGACGCCAGCCTCGCCTTGAATAGGTTCTACCATGAAAGCACAAATATTTGAATTTTCTTTAAATTTCTCTTCGAGTGCTTTTACGTCGTTATAATCTACTTTGTCAAAGCCAGACATGTAAGGGCCGAAGTCAGTATAACACTTTGGATCTGTCGATGCCGATAATGCCGCTAAAGAACGACCCCAGAAGTTTCCTTTAGCAAAAAGGATAGTTGCCTGTTCATTCGGCACTTTTTTCACCCTGTAGCCCCAACGTCTAGCTAATTTTATAGCTGTATCTCCTGCCTCGACCCCTATAATGGTATTTATTTGAATACATACACTCAAATAGGCGTGTGAACAAAGTACTTTTGATAATAGAAATTTCAAACAATAATAAATGATGATAAGAGGAATAAATCGATTTCATTCACATTTCTATTTTTAACTTATCTAAGCTTGCTCATGTTCTTATTTGTTCTTACTCTTGTTGTATTTATTAGATCGTTTAAATTACCCGTATTCATAGGCAAGAATCTGTCCCATCCGAGTAATTTTGTTAAATATTCCGCGAGTGCGCCAACAGGTTCCGTGTAAAACGCTCTGGATGAATGAGTAAGCTTCCCCGCTTGTTCTCTCATTACCTGGACCAAACGAGGATGAGAATGTCCTTGATTTACGGTCGAGAAACCAGCTAGAAAATCGAGATAACGTTTTCCTTCTGTATCCCAGAGATAAACCCCTTCACCTTTTTCAAGCACTACGGGAAGCGGTTGAAAGTGTCTACCCCCGTACTTGTCATCTCGGTCAATCATTTTTTGCATCCGACTGCTGAGGAATCTGTTTGTATTTACTTCTTTCAATGTATTGCAAATTCTCTGCTTAATTGGATACATTTTTGTATTTATATCGTGCTATTATTTCGCGTCCTGCGTTATCAAGGAATCTAAAATCGTATAAATTCCAAATTAATCGTATAAATTCGATTCACTTATATAATACGCGAATATAACGACCGAATAAACATAAATGAATATGACTGGTAAAATTAAGTTTTTAAACATTGATATAATTTTTTTTATTTCTATCTTAATATTTACTCGTTAAACAATACAAGTCTAAAATTTTGAAAATTGCGTCCATTAATAACGAGCATACCTACGTGTAATTACTTGTTTAATTCGAACTAATTCGAAGGTAAATCTGTTTTATTACAAATAAAATCAAAATCGGAAAGAAATGTCCGACTAATGAGAAATATAGCGGAATTTAAACTGATGCTTTCTCGAGAAGTCGTGTATTTATATCGATGCGATAACAACTGGTTGCAGTGGGGGAGTAGATCATTTATTTAAAACGTGTTTGTGACATTGTTGTCACAAACACAATAATGTCTCACTTGATAGTAAACGAACTTGGCGCCGTCTATTGAGGTGCTAATATGCAATGCTACAAACAACATAATCCATAGCAAAATTATTCAAACACATTTATCACGATTTAATCTTTCTTGACTCAATGATTGATCATTCTTTCTTTTTAATATGCACAACATATACCGAAATTACTTACTTCGACATTCAATGAATTTTTGTTTATTTTCGAGTTTTCCTGCAAATTTATACGAATGCTTATTACTCGTCGTCTAATAAAAATCGAAGCATTGAAGTTATTTCGAATACAATTTTAATGTAAAACTACTTCGAAATTTCGATTTGTGTATAAAAAAAGAATTAATCCATAATATTTTTTTATCGAATATTTACATGGTTTATCTGTTAGAAAGATATGACCATTTTTTTACGTCATACGTCTATAAAATTCTTACCTTTGATACACATAAAAAACGAAAAATAAAAAGAAGTAAGCATAACGTATTACTTGCAAATAATCCTTTAATCGTTTGAGTATCAGATGGTCTTTGCGATAATACGGTCCAAAAATGTTGAGCGGCGCGGTCATATCCCTTATTTCGTGTCCATATATGCTGGCAATAAAGAGAAAGAACAATTAATAATACCTATTAATATAAATTAAATATGAATATTTATAATAAACATTTAAAAAATCAATAATCCTAATCTATAATACTAATCAGTTAAGAATTTATTATTGATATCGTTATGGTTGTATCGTTAAGTTATTCATAATATTCGTTATAATATTTCAATTCATGATATTTTTGTAAATATATTAAAAAGTATATTATTACAAAATATATACGAAAATCGTTTTAAGATGGTTTAAAAAAAATGGATGAATAAATCTTAAGATTAAAAATATACTTTATAAGTTACGAAAATGTAGATTCAAAATATAGTATTAAATATTAAAAAGTATAAAGTACGACAATTATATGATCCTGTAGAATCAAGATTATTGCGGCTAAATTATTGCTGTATTCTTATCGCTTATCAGTCATTCCTCTGAATCTCTATCTACGTGGAATATATCATATCTACCGAATCACATTTTGCAAAAGAAATAATTTCTTTATTGTTTTGCTATAATGGATTACCTGAATTACTTATTCAAAATAAAATCTAAGGAAACAAAGGATTTAAATGCGAGAATAAGGTAAGTAAACAAGAATCATTCAAGTTAATAATTGAAATAGAAGATTAAAATTTCATTCGACGAGGATAAAATCCAAATTAATAACAAATGATTAGTATTTACCATTGCTAAACGATTTTTGTGAATTTCGTTAATATTGAAGTATCTCGTTATCGAATAATAAATACTACTTTGTATAAATATAAGAAGTAGTATCGTCGAGCGATTATTAACGTTATTGTTTCAAATAAATGTTTACGCAGAAAAACACGTGTTATTAAAACTTTTTGAATTTCCATATTTAACAAAAGATCTAAAAAAATCATTTGAGAATATGTCAATTTATATTGAGAATATGTAATTTAAATGGCATCCGGATAATTTGAGGAAGTTTTTAAAACGGATGTCATACTCAGTCATTTAAGTAATAAAAATGGAGAAATATATAATTGCATCTTGAAAGAAAAATATATAATATCGAGATTACCAATTTATACATCGTATTTAAAAGTTAGATAATATTTATCTACGTTATTTTAAATCGACTATATTTAATATCTTAGATATTAAAAGCTACATGAAAAGCTACTTTAAAGGTGGGCATACAGAGTCACCTAGTGGCGTCTGATCGAAAGCGCATTTTGAAATTCAACGGTTACTTTAATACTCTCAGGTGTTTCATCCATTTAAATGGCTTGAGCATCTCTGAGTTACTCTATCGTAATTGAATAGAAATTTCTAAGTTCGTGTTATTTCTAGATAATTAAAATTTCTTCCGCTTTCTTGTGAATTTTATCTTACGATTTCATAAAGAAAGTTGCGTTAAAGCGATTTTTCATAATGTGTTTGTAATCTTAAAATATGTCCTCTTATTTATGAAGACTACTTTAAAGATCAAATTTAAAATTAAGTACTTTAATCTATTTCTTTTTATTAAGAATATATTACAATTATGTCACACTTAAAATATATGAAAGAGCTAAACAGCTTGACTAGAATGGATGAAGCGATTAAAGGACCACTTCCACGCTGGCAAAAAAAATGCTTGGAAGCATCGAATTCAAGGTAATGTAAAATTATAAATGTAAATTGTAAATGTAAATTGTAAATTGTAAATGTAAATGTAAATGTAAATCGTAATGTAATTGGAAATGTATATATGATCTTAAGTGTTTTGAGTTTCATTTTTAAGCTCCATGCATCCTTGCCTTATCTTTGATCAAGAAATTCTTAATTTTTCTTGGTTTACAGCATCAATCACAGTCTAAATTCATCGTGCAAAGTCATGACTGGCTCCTTTATCAATATCACAGGAAAAACACCAACTAAGAAAAGTGATATGTGGTTAAAAAAAACTCCAGCTAAAGTAAAGAAGTCCCCAGGTAATAAGATTTAGAAATACTTTTATATTAATTAATACGAGGTAGAATATAAGATGAAATAATGATGTTTTGTGATTAATAAATATTCACAGTTAAGTAACATCAAACTATGTAATATGTATATTATGATGTATACACTAAAAATATTTACATTGTAAATAATTAGCCGAGCCTAGAGTATCGTCTTTATATAACAATAATTAATATGTTAATTTGTCTTGATAATAGGTCGTGCTGGAAATACTCCTGCTAATACTCCCAGTGGTGGAGATAGATTTATTCCTTCAAGATTGACAACTAACTTTGATTTAAGCCATTATAAGGTAATAATTCAAGGATCAAGAATGAAAACAAAGTATGTTCGTTGTTGATTATTTTAACAAGATTCACTTTGTGTGCTTCAGATTCAGCAGCAACAAGAGGATGGAGACAAAAGTGATAATGTAAGTCCTTCAAAAAGAGAAATGCAACGTTTAATGAGTGAAAATTTACACGGTGGAGATATTAATAATATGAGAGTTTTGTCTTATCAAAATAAAGCACCCGCTCCACCTGAAGGATATCAAAATCCCTTAAGAGTTGTTTATAGCCAATCTAAAACACCTGCCTGTGTTAAAACCAGTGTAAGATATATTCCTCAGACTCCTGATCGTATATTAGATGCACCAGAAATTATTGATGATTATTGTAAGTCTAATTTTATCATTTAATCATTTATTTATATTTAATATTATAACAGTTATTTAATATACATAAATGTGTGCATATAAATTTGATTTTTCACTTGTCTTTACAGATTTAAATTTAATCGATTGGTCAGAAAGTAATATACTGGCTGTTGCATTAGGCAATAGTGTATATCTATGGAATGCTGGAACTGGTACTATAGGACAATTATTCGAGTTAGATGCCAATGATTATATTTGTTCTGTGGCTTGGATTCAAGAAGGTCCATATTTGGCAGTTGGCACTACAGTAGGAAATACAGAATTATGGGACTGTAGTGAGATGAAAAGAGTACGTGTAATGAATGGTCATTCAGCAAGAGTAGGTTCACTGGCATGGAATTCACACATTTTATCAAGTGGTTGCAGGTAAAAATAATTGTGAAAACGAATTCAATAGTTTTGATTCACTGTATTAAAATATAAATTACAATTTTAGGGCAGGACAAATAACACACCATGATGTTAGACAAAGGCAACACCTGATATCAACGATAAATGCACATACTCAAGAAGTTTGTGGTCTTAAATGGTCCTTAGACGGAAAATATTTAGCTAGTGGTGGTAATGATAATGTACTTCAAATATGGCCAGTAATGTCAGGGCTAAATCATTCTCATACTCAGCCTTTATACACGTTAAATCAGCACCAAGCTGCTGTTAAAGCGCTTGCTTGGTGCCCTTGGCAAAATAATATTTTAGCTAGTGGCGGTGGTACTGCGGACAGAACGATTAGATTTTGGAATTGCAATACAGGTAAATATTATTATTCTTAAATCTTTAAAGATTCGATAAAGTGATGTCGTTAATTCGATGGTTACTTTAAATGAAAAAATATAGAATAATATAAAGACATAAAATTAAGTTTGAGAATAATACTGTCGTTGTGCAATTATATTTGATATATTATTTAAATAAGAGCATATAATTTCTTATAGAAATAACATGAAATTTTTTGTTTTTAATAGGAGCATGTTTAAATACAATAGATACTAAGTCACAAGTATGTTCCTTACTTTGGTCTGCATCATACAAGGAAATTGTATCTGGGCATGGATATGCACAAAATCAACTAACTATTTGGAAATATCCAGGCATGACAAAAGTTGCAGAACTTACTGGCCATTCTAGTCGAGTATTGCATCTGGCTATGTCCCCGGATGGAACTACAATACTTAGCGCAGGTGCTGATGAAACATTAAGACTATGGAAATGTTTTCAACCTGATCCACATAAGAAAAAGGAAATCAATGATGTTAAATCTATACCTTCTAGACTTAAGCAATCAATAAGATAAAATAACAACTATGTAATGAATGAACTTTTGTGTTGTTTTATGATTATAACATAATATATCTTTAGACATCAAATTCTGACTCGAGGGCAGACAAATTACATATAGCAAAATTGTATAATTGATTTTGTTATATTTGATTAACATTGATTATTTACGTGTAAGACTTATGATATAGAATTGAAATTGTGACACTTTTAATACATTCTGTTTTCTATTTATAACAATATGGAAATTATTATTATTATTACTATATAAATAATTAAAAGTAAAACTACAGTAAATTATACTTTTATACAAAAAATTGATTGTTTTAATGTTGTGTGATAATAAACGATGAAATAACATATTTTTCCTTTAAATAAACTATAAAATTAATAAATATGTGACACAACATCTCTATTTAGACATAATACTAATTCAATAGTAAAGTACATCTCTTCAAGTTTATAATAATGAATCTAAAAGTATACGTGAAAATTGATGATCCCTCTTTGTCTACACCACTGAGTCAGACAACCAGATTCTTGACCCAACCTTTCCAATGTACAGGTGCCAAACAAGATAAAGAAAAAACCGTAAAATAATTATGAATTATTGTATATAAAATAGTATTTCCTTAAAATAATATTATAATATACTCATTCGAAAATTGATTTATAAATTAATAGTGTATATAATATTTACATTTCAATAGCAGTCTTTTCTCGGTTAGGAAAATAATTTTTTTTTGAAGTTTAAACAGCAATGAATGAAGCAGAGTGCAAAGTATTATTAGTGAAACAAGAACAAGGAGCTTCTTTGGATTCTATAAAACAAGATGATAATGAACATGACTGGTGGGCAAGTGACAGTGGATCCAGCGCAGGGTCATATTATTCGGATACTGGAAGGTATTTTGGAAGATGCAGAAGCATCAATTTTAAGTACTCGTGTTAAAACTATTTTACAGTAATTAATAGCATTAAATAGTTAACATTAAGAAGTATTTACATAGAAAAAATATGTAGTATATTAATTATTGATATATTTTATGCAATATTATAAAGCTCGATAGTAGAATGGGAATCAGAAATTGGGCCAACAGGTGAAGTCTTTTACATAGAGTCTCCAGTAGAAAATGTGACAAGTACCCATAAGCCTTTCTTTGAAAAAAATGATTCACAACCTGACTTAATAAGAAGACGTAGTACAAGAGCTGGAAAACTTATGCGTTTTATAAGACGCAAAGACAGTAAAAGATGGAGTACAAGAAATAAAAGGGCAATTATTAATACTATGGAAAATAAAGGAGGACAAGAAAAAGAAGGAAATGGAAATAAAGTTACATTTAGAGATTTTCAAGTAAGCCAAAAAGAAAAATTTATTCAAGTATAAACGTTGTTGAATAAATTATTTACGTTAGAATTTAAAAAATATATTTAAATATGTTATTTTACAAATTTAGAAAGAATATATCGATACCTACATTTATATTTTCGTTTATTAGACAGGTGAAATTCGTGAAGCTACCTTATGGGTCGATCCTGAAAGAAGACATAAATTAGGAAGACGTGCTACATTGTGCGAAGCATATTTTGGAATTACACCAGGGTGTTTTTCAGATAAACTTAGAATTATGGTAGCTGGATTTATTCCTGATGGCGAGGCAATGAAAAACAAGAATATAAAAATTGGTGATTGGTTAAGAAGTATAAATTCAACTGATGTGACATTTCAAAATTTAGATTGCATATTATCTGACATTACAATTCCAACAAATGTAATTGCATTATATTCTATTTGTATTGATACTACTACTACTACTACTACTACTGCTACTGCTACAATTACTATCACTATTACTACTACTCTACTACTACTACACTACTACTGCTGTTGTTGCTGCTGCTACTGCTACTATAATTGAAAATAATAATGATGGTAGTGATGATAATGATGACATTAATATACGTCTATATAATATAGATAGTATGTAAAACAACATTCGTATGTAATTGAACTAAACTTTGCTTTTTTTTGTTTAAAGGAAGAGAGTAAAGTTTTAATTCTAAGTTAAAATTTTATGTTACAAAACAATTTCTTTTATTTTTATATATTTGAAAAACTATTTATTAGAAGCAAACTATATTTTTTAATTTAAAGTGTTATGATTTTTTAAAATTCATAATTTTTTATAAACTATAAAAATGGAAGATAAAATTATTTAAATTATATTTAAAGAATTCCAGTAAATAATACTATCTTTTCCTTTATGTGTAGGTAACACTACAATTGCAAAGAGTATCAGGGATCGATGTTACAGCAAAAGCAGCTGAAGTCGATAACTCAAAAGTAAATGTTTGACATATTAAATATATAAAAACAATAAAATAGGTGAGTAATATATTGTAAATACAATCTTCATTTATTTTACAGCAATCAACATTAGTAAAACAGCTTGTAAATAAAGAAGAAAGTAAATGTTTTATGGAAAGTTTGTTAGATTATCCACTTGGTGTAATTTACTTACAAACTGTGGATCTTACTGAAACAGAACAAGAATTACAGGGTGTAATATATACTTTCCCAAGATCTGACACTAAAAAAGGTCATTCCACCTTATGCTCCACAAGAGGTGCTTTTATTACTCTTAATCACTTATTGCCTGAGATAGTAGGACCACGCCCTATAAGGTAATTTTATAAATATTTAATTCTAGTCAATAATTGTAATAGAAATGTATAAATGTTCTTTTTATAGTACAACAGTATCCATAGCAGGAGAAGAAATGCACGTTGTCTACGTTCCACGTGATCAAGAATTGTTATTGATAGCATTACCAGAGAGATGGTAACTTATATGAAATTAAATAAAAATTATGGATATCATGTATATAAACATATTTATATAATATTGCACATTTCAGTTGTGATCTTCAGGAAGCCGTCATGCTATCCGCAGATGTTGTTAGAGTTTTAGAATTTATTTATCAATCATTGACAAAGTGCTTTACAAATAAAGAGCATCATGATTATATAGATCATTTTCTTTCGTTAATTATGCAAAGATTGTTAGATGTAACAAATTTAAAAAATAGCCCTGCTACAATAAAAGATGACGTAAAATTACAAAATAATATAGCAAATTTTCAGAATTATAAATTCAGAAGCGCTTTTTCAGTTGCAAATTTTATAAATTTACCAAGAGATGCGCAAATACAGATTGATGCTGCATTGAATGAAATGGAAGCTATGGACTACAGAGATTGGGTATGATTATATTTAACTATTTTTATATTTCTTATTGTGTGCATATGTATGTACGCACGTGTAAATATACGAATATGTATTTGATATAGATATTCATGATGGGAAATTAGTATATTAACGAACACTTAAATTTAGTTTAAAAATAACTTGACCAAAAAGCGCATTTTTTAGTTTGCAATTAGATATGTCTTTTTTTAAAGAGAAGAATTGAATATAAATTAAAACATTTTGCAGAATGAGGATCCCATGGATTGTCAACGAATATATACAATATTAGGAAGTTGTCTTTATCATAAATGCTATCTATTAGGATCTCATTTATCTCCCGAAGATTTAATGGATATACACGCTTTTTTACGTCAAAATGGTTTGTTAAGTTTAGTTAATAATGAGCCTGTAAAAAGTTTGATTATTTGGAAAAGAATTTATCCTTTATCATGCAATCGAGGTGTCATTGACAATACTGCGCATATACAACCACTGGTTCCAAATGGAAAATGGTTTTTACTCATAGTTGGATATGGTCATGATTTATTAGCTGTTCTTTTGGAATCCGGTGGCTGTACTGGAAAGTAAGAATATGAAATATTTTCTGTAACACGTACATCATTTAAATATAAAAATAAAATTCATATATTTCACGTTAAAATTCTATTTGTACAGATACAATAGTACAATTGGTCCAGACGTGTTTTATGTAGAAGAAGCTCAAGAAACACTTAAACATATACAGAAAATTGGAATAACAACGTTGGCTGCAAAATGGATTGCATCTAATGCTAGACCAGAGATAATTCCTTATGATGAATGTATCACTACTAAGCAATCATCTAGCATTACAGAAAATTTATTAGGTCTCATAAAATCATCCGATGTACAAAACGTATTGTGTAAGACAAATGTTACTCCTTCAATGAATAAAAAAACGCAAGAACTGGCTTCTATATTGAAGAAACGTAATTTAGAAGAAAGCCCAATTATTTTAGGATCAGGTAAATATATTATATTACATAAATATTATATAAAAGAATAAAATTATTAAGTGTACTATAAATTCACATTATATTTCCCTTGCAGTATATTCTTTGCAAACATCTGAAGATTCACTGAGTCAAGGAACTGGTGCAATTAGTGAAATTAGTGATGAAGCAATACCAATATTGGGAAGACGTGCAACTAGAGAGAAAATTAGCAGTACATCACGATATTCTGATGACAGTGATTCTGATATAGATATATATAAAGTAAATATATTATTTCATATTATATAATATTACACGAACATTTATAAGTGCCTTTCCTATAATAAAAATAGTCTATATTCATTTGACTCTTTTAAGCCTGAAATTGTTTAAATACAGATGATTTTTCATGCACATAAACAAAGTTACTTATATTAAATACTATACCTAAAAAAAGAAATTTTAAGATAAAACGTATTAACCATCATGCTTCAAAGAGTTAAAAAATTAGCATTCTATCTCTTATTCCACAATATTTGTATATAATGATGTATACTTTATAAAAATTTAATTTTCTTGCAGAATGAAAGTCAAGTAATTACGACAAATATATCTAATATACGGGAAAATTTGTTAAATCAAGTCGAATATTTAGTACCAAACAAATTAACTACCGGCAATAAAAACTACTTATACCATTATGCGCATTTAGATATGGTAGAAGGTCTTCTTTTATCATCAAATTTTATTGAAAATTCATACAAAGATAATAAGCTTTTTCTAAATTTTAACAAATGTATTCACGTTATACATCGATTATTACATAATACGATAAGATTCAAAAAAATGATAAATCAAGATATGGATAAAACTGTAATAAATAAAAGTTTAATTGCTATTAAAGAACATGGTATATTGTTTGAGTGGGAAAATATAGCATATTGGATAGTAGGATGCTTATACACATCTCCACATCCTAAAGAATTATATGTATGTTATCAAGACTCTGCACCTCAAAATCTAGTTGAAATAACTTTTAAATTAAATCAATAATTAATGGCAGTAATATTATATAAAAATTTTATTATAATATGTATATATAATAAGTTTGTGTTATAATCAAAAATATATACAGGATTTTTACATATAAATAATTATGATAAAAAGCTCAATAAAAACATATAACATGTACATATGACTTTAGCACATTATTACAATAATTACAGTACCATACTTTCTGTTATATTTTTTATTATATATGTACATTCACATAAATATAAATTATTTAAATATTATCACAAGATATAAATGTTATGTTACCTTTATACTTTCCTTTCTTTAAACCTTATCATCCTTTGCCAGCAGGACTTCTTATATTTGTTTACTATACAACACACTAATTTTTATATACAAAAATTATATAGATATTAACTCGTTTTTCAATGTTTAATTATGTTATTGCAAAGTTAACTTACAATTGTAAGGCAAGGTAAGGTTACAATTATAAGATAAATATGATAATATAACAAAACTGTTTCTACTTTCATAGAATATTTTTAAAAAATAATACGAAGCTTTCAATAATATGATACATTTACTAGACTTTAAAAGAGGAAGGAGAAAAAAATTGATGTAATTTTATTATATTACTATCATATATTAAAATTAAAAAATATATGTTCACGCTTTCTTGGAATTATTTATCACTGATTAGATTTTAATCTGTCAAGATTTTAATCTATATCTAAACTTGTACCTTCAATATCAGCTTTTTTATATCGATTTTCTACAAGTTTGGGTAACTTTACACAGACACAAGCACCAGCCATTTTACTACCATAATGACCTGCCCAAAATGATTTGTCCATTCCTCCATGACAAAAGAGAATATTTTTAAGACCAGGCCCATATTCTTTAAACTCATAACAGACCTACACAATAAGATAAAAAAACTAAAGATTTGTTTACTATGTTATGTAAAGTTTTTCAGATTGATCGATACTCACATGATGCCACTTATTTTGCTTCTCTCCTACGATATCATCGCGGAAGTAAAATTTTTCTATGATTGGATCACCTGTATTTCCTGTCATTAATTCTGCAGAGAATTCATAAATAGCAGGACAATCCCATCGACAACAATACCACTCGCTTATCTTTATAAAAATAATACGAAATATATTTTTATTAACTAGTACAAAACATTTTCAAAAGAATACTTTTTTTTATTCTCAAATTTATTATATAATGAATCATATATTACCACAATTGGAGGCTGTAGAATGTCCAAAATATAAGATGTTAAACCTTCTGCTTCTAAATTTATCATTTGGATTTTAGTACAGTTAGAATATGATGTAACAAAACAACTTTGAAACCCTTCAAAAACAGGATCATTCTTGGGCAGTGCTGGAGCTGCTACAGGTGTCTCTTCAACTTTCCAATGGTCCCCACCATTGTTCAAAATCTTCCAATTTGTTTGTGTTCCATATTGACCGGAATGATTTTTTAACAAGTTTCTTTCGAATGGTCTCTTTTTACATATAATATAATATACATTCCAAGGCAAATCCGTAGGTAAACCATGCGATTGACTAATTGTTAGTTCTGCCTTTCTGCGCCAAACATATCTCCTTATTAATAAAGCCCAACGCTTGCAGACTAGTTGGCAATTAAGTAGCATTGTATGATCAATAAGACAGAGCAATTGAATTAATATCTCCTCAGGAATGTATACTTCACTAAGTGTCAATCCATTGTTACTGTTTTCATCGAACGGTTCTCGAGGAGTTAAATGTCGATCTTGTGATTGTCCCATCATGTTGTGTCTAAAAGTATATAAATCCATATATTTAAATATAACCTTTATAATTTCTGTCGGAATACTTATAGAAAAGATTTCAGTAAGAGTTAATAAGTTCAGTTAATAAGTTTAATTTCATAATTTGATTGTTCAATTTTAAATTATGCAATTATCATTGTTTTAAAGTATTCCTTTACGATTATTAAATCCTTGATCGTGGAAAGTAAAAATTAATCTCTATCTTTCATCGAATTAGATTTTAACAGAAAAAGTGATCTCAACAATTTTTCGAATCCATACGCTGCTGTTGTTTTGTACTTGAAGCGTGCCACAAGCAAAGAATTAATTCATCGATTATAAAAAGTTCGAATGTACAATCAGATATATGTTTAATAAAATTTATTGTTCTTTGAAGTCGAAAATGTATTTAGACATATTTCAAAATATTTCACTTCTTCACTATTAAAATGGAACACAATTATAATCATATAACCTAAACACTGTGTAGTTAATGAATTTGAATCCGTAAAGGTTATTTTGCATCTAAATAAATGTAATTTATAAATCACTTTTTTAATTGTATAATTGTAAGTAATGTAAAAAATTCAATGGAAATTACTTACATTTTATTAACTGTAAGTATCAATATTACGATGTTCTATGATTACGCGTTGAAAGTAGAAAATAGTAACGTCTACTTTTGTTTTTCCTTTGCGAGTCATTAATTACGATTGAAAAATACAAACGTAAATTTAAAATCATATATTGACCTCAAATGACGTAAAAATTAATTTAAAATTCATGATAATGATTTAATATGAATGACTGAAATAAATTTGACGGAACAAACAACGATGTATCTTACGAGATACTTTTATTTTACAAAATACGATCTTTAATAACCTTTAGCGCTCCGTCGGCTCCGCTACGGAGACATCTGTTATTTGTTCTGTAACTCTGGTGGCTCCGCTGTAAAGACATTTTGTTTTTAATATGATTACGCAACATGCTTTGTTATCGTCAGTATTGACGATTGTTATCTGTGGTTCAAACGTGCTAGGTCTGTAATATTGAAGTGAAATTATTTTATGACTCTTTTTATCGTTAAAAATATGAAGGAGAATCAATGTTATGAGAATTTTGAGCTAAGTAATAATAAAGACATATTTGATTTGAAAGTGTTAAAAGATGATCGAAGTATTCTAATATCTGAAGATTACGATAATTACGATTCTGATACATCAAGTAGTGGTAGTGAAATTAAATCGCAGAAGGGACAAAGTGTGAACATTATTGAAAGTGAAAGCGAAGATTCGTTAGAAGACTTTTCGAAAGATATCACACCATGATGAATTATAAAATGTAAAAATTTATGTTTTATTTACAAAAAGAAAATATATATTTATAAAATGAATAAAATCAAATAATTAAAATAAGACATCATTTTATTAGACATTCTGCTACAAGTTTACTGAAGTTGCTGGTAGGCAGTGATAGAGAAACTCGCGGAGTGTTAACAGTTAACATATATCGAGAAACAATAAAATTTGATGGACTAGATTCCAAAATCATTTATTTCATCTAGAAAAATATTGTTGAAAATTTGTGTGGATTTCTTTTGAACTATAAGATTAAACGAATGTATTATTATTAAAAGAATATAATCGTTCACATCTTACTCCTTTGAGAATCTCATTCAAACTATAACTGCCGACTGCGATTCATTACAAACGTTTTTTTCTCTATCACTGTGTTACCTTTAATCTATAATATTCATAAACAGAACGAAAAAGTTAACTAGGAAAAACTTCTGCAAAGATTATATGAAACATTACGGATAATACATACATATAAAAAGCTTTTGGTATTTATTTCTATTATACGACTTTTTGCCTACATGCAGGCATGTAGTTTCTAACTTATGAACCTTATTCTCCGACATATTTAAAATTAGCATAGAAAATATTGTATTTGCATGTACCTAAAGGAAATAAGTGCGTGGTTTGCGAACACTGAATAACGGCATGCGATTTCTGTGCTGAATTCGCTTAGGTAATGGGAATCTGATCTTAGAGTCGTGAAACTGTTTTACTTGTGGTCTACGACAGTTTGCAGCTTTCACAACTTCCACTTTAATAATCTGAATAGAATGAGCACGTGCGCGATGACGAGCTCCCATATCTCTGTAACACTGTGTTACAGCTCCGCTAACTGTAAGGTCTCTGTATTCCCTGTACATATTATGTGTGCCGGATCGTGAATCATATCGTAACCAAATTCCAAGATTTTTTATTTTAACTGGTGTCTTCTCTAGAATCTTAAAAGAAAAAGTAGAAATTAGTTTTACAAAAGCCTTGGTATTAAGAAGTGACTGTATATATTTATTTATTAGCTTATAATAATGGAGAAATTATATCATTCTTAATAAAAATAATATTTACTTGTTCCAATGACACTATTTCTCCCGTTGATTTTTTAAATTTTTTCAATTGTCGTAAAAAATACCAAAATCTAGATTTTGCAACAATGGCATCAGGTGCGAATATTCTCATTTTATATAAAGGCGTTGTTTTTTCCTTTTCCGTAGGAAGCTTACGCCCAATCACTTCGTATTCTTTCAACTAAACAAAAATAGAAAGAATATATTAATTATTGTTATATTTTAACCAAATTTTCATTAAATTTAATATACAGTTAATAGAATTAGTATATATTTGTATTTGTAAAATGCAAGATTTTTTTCAAGAAAAAATGATTCATCGAATATACACATCGATATGGAATGCTACACTTATTAGGCATAATAAATTTAATCTGCTAAACAAAAATGTAGACATGTGTCGATCATCACGCTGATATAGGTTATGTCACTTAAAAATTGTTATGTTTGAACGCGTGAATATCCATTTTTGCAAAGGCAATTGAAATATCGAAAGACATGCAAATATTAAATTTTTATTGTATCATAACTAATGCGAAACTGTCATAATTTGTATAAAATTTACTTACTTCTCCTTTCGCTTTCATTGTTTTGTACGACCAATACTACGAGAAACCGTAAAGTGATCGCTTCAATCGTGCGCGGCGAAAATAACGTCACTAATAAATTCAAAATAGTTGACATCGCACTACATCAAGATCATAAAATAAACTTTAACACAAATAAAAATAGTAATTATAACCATAACATAATATTGAGCAATAAGTATTTAATAATAATATTCTGTATAAAACTTTTCAAATTTTGACTCCATTTTGTGCCCGGTGACTATAGTTACCCGCTGTATATAGGTGATGGCATCTTGTGACGAGTAACTATAATCACCCGTAGTAGCAAAAGGGTTAATACATTTTGTTTTGTTCTTTTATTCACAATAGAATTATTCGTTATATCCCCATGACAAAACCGCGCGCAACAATATTGCATAGTTATTAAATAATTAAAGAACCTAGAAACATTCGGATAATGGTATACAGATTTTGATAGGATATATAAATATACATATTAGTCTTGTAAAAATTATACGGTTGTCAACTTGTTAAGTGATACGGATTAAGAAGAAATGGTGTAAATCTTTCCAAGTTGTTATATTTCAACTAGTTACATCATTCAAAATAATACAGTTAACTATCTAATTTCACTGTACAACTTGTTTTAAACAATAAAAAAATGTAAGAATTGTAATGTTATAATATTTTACACAAATTTTAAATGGATTGTTTCACTCTTATGTGTTTCATAATCATAATTTCATGCGCTATATTATATTTTCACAAGAAAGCTCATATTTTATAAAGAAAAGAATCCTAAACTTTTAATTACATTATATAGTTATTATAAAGACATCTTGCGTCCTTCTATAGATATATCCACTGCTCTTCTAGCTGATTTTATTCTTTTAGTATCTATATAATTCTTCATATGTCTTTCAAATCGATTCATTTGCTTTTTAGTGCTCTATAATAGAAAAAAATATAAGATAATTTAAATATACTGAAATTTTAATTTACTGAACTTGTAAATTTTATTAAATAATTACCCTGCTAATATCTATGTCCGATTTCCAATCAGGTCGTACAACATAGTCTTTATTAGAAGGTCTAGGAACTCTTGCCCTACTCACCCATCCAGGATCTCCTGGTCTCAAAGGTCTGTAAATTTAACAAAAAGATATTAAAATGTTGTACATCGATTTCTACTAAGATACTAATTTTTATATACTAAGAAACATACTTAGCATCTCCTTTTAAAGCTTTATTAATATCTTGTGATTTTTGAGACGATCCATCATCTTCAGTTTTTCTCCTTTTTTGAGGAGTTTGTTCCAAATCTCTTTGTAATCTTTCCTCTTTAGTTAGAGCTTTAAAATCTGCAGATAAGTTAAATATAGGTCGTGCCCATTCGTTAATTAATTTCCCAGCCCGTTCTTTATTCTCTTTTGTTTCTTTTGGATGTTTATACAGGTACATCACAGCTTTACCAATACCTGACTGCTTCAGGGATGCTTGATCAATTTTTGGAAACTAAAATGAAAAAAAGTAATTGAAAAAGTAATAAAAATACTAAAAATAAAAAAAAAATTACATTTATCGATATTTACCTCCCACAATAGCTTTAAGAGACTGTCTCTTATTTTTAAAGACGGTAGTGACCGATCTGGCATTGGAGCTAACCAATCTGTCAAAACAGATAATACATTATGCTCTAAAAATGCTAATTGTAAATCATGTTTCTTCAATTGTGATAACGCTTTCGGCAACATAGCAATTTTGTTTGTTGCTGGTTTGTTTTGTTGGTTTAATTTCCTATCATCTTCAGATGCAATTCTCATATCCGATAATAATTGTGCTATAATATCATCGTTATCGTTAATTATATCGATATCTTTGCGTTTACGTCGACGAGATTGTTCTTCTTTTTTACGTGCTAGCATACGATCAAAATCTGATAATGCGTCGTCCCTAAAATAAAATAATTTTTATTAAACGTACAGAACTTTAAATAAAAGTATTAAATCTTAATATGTGATTATATAATATTTAAGAAGATCAATTTAAATTATAAAAAAGAATTCAACAACAGAAATCTACCAAAATGTTTCTCTATAAAAAAATCTTGGAAATTTCATAGATTTGTTTAATATTTATGAATGGATTTATAACACTGGATTATACTTACAAATACCTGTTGTTCCTTGATAGCAAACAATAACAATTATGTATATAGAAGTGATTGAAATTGTTTATAAAAAATGTATAATGAGGTAACTTACAAGCCACTATCTGCAACCACTCCACCATTGGAGTCTTCATTGTCATCTTGTTCGACAATTGCTTCGTCCTTTACTTGTTTCTCTGATTCTTGACCTTCCTCTTGCGAATCTTTATTATCCACTTCTTTTTTATGTTCATCTTCATTTTCTGAATCCGATAATTCACGGTTTCCTTTTTTGGCAGTTTTAACTTGACTATCTCCTTCTTCTTCGGAATCAGAAAGTATCCTTTTCCGTTTACTGACTACACCATTTGATTCTCTACTGTTACTTCTCGATCTTCCTGATTTTGAAACGGATCGAGATCTTGATCTTGATCTGGATCCTGATTTCGATCGAGATCTAGCTATTGATTTTGCAACAGACGGTGATCGTGAATGCGATGGTGATTTTGATCGAGATTTCGATCGAGATTTCGATCTTGATTTTGACCTCGATTTCGACCTAGATTTGGACCTCGATCTTGACCTCGACCTCGACCTCGATTTTGATCTTGATCCTGATCTCGACTTTGATCTTGACTTTGATCTTGACTTAGATCTCGATCTCGATTTTGACTTTGACTTTGATCTTGATCTTGAAATTGAAACAGATCTTGATCTTGATCGTGAAGGAGACCTCGAGCCTGATCTTCTAGACCCGGAACGTGATCGCGAATGAGATCTTGAATGTGATCTTGAACAAGATCTCGATTGCGATGCCTTAGAACCAGATGGAGATGGAGATCGAGATTTAGATTTGCTAGACCGAGAAGCAGACCTTGATCTAGAACGCGAGCTTTCCCTTGAATTAGCTGGAGACTGAGAGCCTTTTCTTGATCCTGATGCTGATCTTGATCTGGATCTCGAAAAACTTTTCCTCGAACCAGATTTTGATCGAGATCGCGATCCCTTTCTTGATCCAGATCTTGATCTTGATCTGGATTTAGATTTGGATTGCAACGAAGCTCCTTGCTTTGGAGATACCGATCTGGACGATGAATGTTTTCTTGGAGAAGCAGGCGATTGTTTTCTAGAACCAGAGTGTGATCTTGATCTAGATCTTGATTTAGCCTTTTCAGTAACAGAGACTGACGATGACCTCGAACGTGAACTTTTTCTATAAGAAGGCGAGCCTTTTCTCGAACCATCGACAGATTGAGATCTCGATCTAGAACGTGATTTTCTCTCTACAGGAGAATGTGCCACAGAAGGTGAATGTGATCTTCTCTTTGAATCTGACGGAGATCTAGATCTTGATCCTGATTTTGGTTTGGGACTATGTGATATAGATCGTGATTTTGACCTCGCCTGAGATTTTGGTGACATAGATCGAGAGCGAGATTTGTTAGATACTTTTGGCGAACCAGAACGAGAGCGTGTGTCTCGTGATCCAGAACGTGAGCGTGACCTAGAAACTGCTTGTGGAGAGGGAGACCTAGAGCGTGAATTTGCCTTTGAAGTATCGCATTTGGTTGTTTTCGGCGAATTAGATATCGATCTTGAATTTGATCTTGATCGTGAACTGTTTCTTTCTAAAGAACTATGTTTTGATCTGGCTGGCGAAGGAGTCTTAGATCTTGACCGAGATTTCATAGACCGGACGGAGTAAGGCGATTGTGAACTTTTCCTCGCATTTCTGTCCATTAATTCCTTGGAGTGAGAGTTAGAACGCGATCTGGAAGCACTCTTTCTATAACCAGATTTAGAACTAGATCTGGATGATCTTCCATGTTGTTTTGGCGAAGATGGAGATGGAGAACAACTTCTAGATAGTGAACGAGAAGGCGACCTCGAATATGATTTTGAAGAGCTCGCATCTGAATTAATTGATGTACGGGATGCAGCTCGTACAGGTGAACATGGTTTTGATCTGTTATATAATAAATAAATTACATACATATCAAGAGAGTAACATAAATGTATTCAATCAAATGTATCATTTTTCAAAGAATTAATAACTGTTAGTTTTATCAGATAAAAATAAAAGATAAAAAAGAAAATAGTACACCTTATGGGGGATGATTTTGGGCTACGAGAATTTGACTTTGATCTACTCCTTGTTGTATTCGCAATACTTTCCGATCTCTGTGAATCAAGTGATGAACTTCTGGATCTTGCATGTTCGTCCTCCGAATCGCTCCTTTCATCTAAAATTTGATTAAAATTTGATCATAAACAATTTATTGATCTATATTCTCGTTAAAATTTTTCATTCTTTAGTTCTTAAGTATAAACTTTTAAATTTTTAATTTTTTTACCTTCGTGACTCATGGCATATAATTGCAGATAATTAATGATTAATTACAATTCACTTGAGAAATCTTAAAACATTGAAAAACAATTTCATTAGTAAATTATAAAAAATAATCGTATTATGAGTTTATTTTTGTCAATAAATTGGAACTTTGACAACCATGCCTGTTGCCTGTGTTAACGATATATTTCATGTGTGTAGAACACACACATATGCAAATCCGGACTGTAAGGTGTGTGGCGGTCTGTTCTCCGCCACTGATTATGTCTGGTAGGAAAAGAGAAGGACCGTGTCCCTCTGGTGT
>JAITYT010000050.1:843959-858030 GCA_025433975.1 Liostenogaster flavolineata
CAGATGCATCGTCCATCGCGTTTCTCCAAACTTTTCCAAATGACGATATATCGTCGTCCGGCACTAAAAGGGTTAATATATTTGCAGTAAATTCGTCATTACGATCGGCGAAAGAAATACGACGAAGACTAAAAGGACCGCGAGTTCCGCTATTGTAGTGCGCGTTTTAAGGGATCACTATAAACACGTGTGCACGGCGCATATATCTGTCCAGAGGAAAGTACATTGCGCATTCAAATTGAATAATTGCCACGTTGGCATACTTATTTAACACGCGTTTAAAATTGCAACGATATATTTCACGATGGCGACACGTTCTCGCTTCAACCGTTAAAATAGCTCGCATCGTCGCCTATATATTCTTTCTCCTTTCTATTTTACGAGTTTTCTTTTTTTTTCTTTCTATTTTTTCCCGATTTTTTCTTCACTATTACGCTCCGTGTCGAGGTGTAACGAGACGAAGGGAGATATTTGCGCTTGCATCGTGTTGCGTTTATCTTTCCAGATTTCGTGCGTATAATGAGCGCGCGTTTGTCCACGGGAAAAATGGAGATCCTAGGAGATTTTCCGAAGCTAAATTTGCCAAGATTCAACGAGGATTCCATTTTGAGTATTAAACGATGGATCTCTCGAGATTTTCATCTCGATTTCTTTGTCGTCGTGTTTCTTGCGGTTAACGTGTTTGAAAGGAAAAGACGAAGAGAGAGAGAGAGAGAGAAAATCTTTTTGTTATCGCCGGCATAGAGGCGGATGAAATTGTCTGTTTTAATTCGACGCTCGAACAAGTTCGAGGGATTTCGAATTAATGAGATACTTGCTTTTTGATGTAACGAGGGACTCGTAGGTGTGGCAATCTTGCGATGTGAAACGAGCCAACTCCAACTAAAATGTAGCAATTATTTTGATGAATAGTTCGTAAAAATTTGATTCGTTCTTACGGATAGATTGGCAATTCTTTTGAGTCGATTTCGTTTCAAAGGCTAAGGATTGCTGGTCCTTCGTACGTGTCCAATCAAAGTTACCCTTTCACAAGTTTACGAAGAAAGGAACGTTACATCTATCTATTCTATCTCTTCGATAGATCGTTTCGAGAAGACACGTTATTACATTTATTTTTAATTAATTTTGCACTTTGATAAAGCGCAGAATCGACGCTGTGTCGAATAAGAAATGGCGTTTGGCATAGCGTTCTAAATTCCTTCGTTCGCGTGTCATACGTAGCTAAAATTGTCCCCTTTTTCTCGCGGCTTATCGTGGCTTTTCCACCCGCGAAAATATTGCGTTATGGCGCCACCGACGCTCTTGCCTTCCTTTTCCCGAGGATTCTTACTTTCCTCTCTCCTCCGCCCTTCCCGCTTCATCACGACCACGCACTTTTTCTTGGAAGGAAGTTTTTTTTTTATGAAATCGTAGTTAGATCTCATCAGTCTGTGATCTTGACCAATTTTCCGTCCTTTTTTTTATTTTCCTTGTTTCAGCCCTCATTCATGTCAAACGACACCCTTGTTTCGTGTCCCAGTTTTTCAAAGTGCCGCTGTCTCGCATGAAATTCGTGGAACCCTCCTAAGGACTCAGCCTGTTTTCTCTCCTCGTTTCTCATTGAATCGATCACGGCGTCGCGGACCTTTCTCGAAGATCAGTCGGATGCTCGAATGCCGGCAGAAATCGAAAGGGTGCGCTCCGACGATCAAAGCTCCTTTGCAATCGTATCATCATCACAGGATGCAAATTGAAAATTATTATTCCTTTGCCTAACGAAGCAAAGTACCATGACGAGTCTAAGGTCGACGAGAACGAGGAAAGGATGATTCTTGGATGATGCATCCAAGAAAATCATCGAATCTCCTTGTCGCGCTTATTTCGTTTCACACGGACGAAAATAAATGTAAATGTTTTCCGTCAAAAGGAAAACGACTTCCTTTCGAAGGGACGTTATTAATTGGTCTTGGCATTTCTTGACCCTGTTTCCTCCCCGATTGTCTGTAATGCTTTCGCAGACTCGCTCGTTTGGTCCCCCAAGCAACGAGGAAACATTGGTGTCCTTTTAGACTAAGATAGGATCCATCTTTTCTTCTTTGAAGAAAATTATCCTTCTCGGCCAAGGTGGATCCTCTATTTCCGAAGAAAATTGTTACCAAATCCAATCTCGACCCATTATAACTATACGAGATTCGGCATGAAATGATGAACGTCACAAGGTTCGAAGATGGTAGAATTGTTTAAAAAAGCCTCTCCTAAAAATTACAGGATCCTACAAGTCCTCAAAATGGAACACGAGAAAAATGGCGAGAATGATATATTGGTGAATATAAATACACCCCATCCCTACTATAGTCCATTGTTTTTTTCCTTCATGCAATAACAAACAATGGGTCCTGTAAACGTTTTCTGTTACGAAGAGAACGACTTACTTTCAAAAAGACGTTAATAATTGGTCCTGGCACTGGTTGACCCTATTTTTTCATCAATTGTCTACGACGTCTCTACAGACTCGCTCGTTTCATCCCCCAAGAAATGAGCAAAAGCAGATATCTTTCTCGACCAAGATAAAATCCTTGTTTCCATCTTTGAAAAAAACTGTTCCACGCATTTCTTCCTCCAATCTCGACCTATCTCACGTGACTCAAAGATGGCTAAGTTTCTCGGAAAATCTTGTCGTAAAAATTGAAGAATTCTTCAAGTCTCCGCGCGTCTGCTTGAGTCTTTGAGGACTTACAAATGTTTGTCGCTGAATTCGTAGCATCAACGCGTCGTCGATAAACGACGAGATATTCACCAATGGTATATTTTTCCCTCGACCATCCCCACCACAGCTTCTTGCTCTTGCCCTTTCCCTTTACGCGGTAACAAACAATGGATCGGCTTAATGGAAATGAAGTGGCGTCATCGCCAGTGACGACTACTACCGATCGTCGCCTTCTTTTTCTCTCCATCCCTTCTTCCTTCCCTTCTTCCCTCCCCAGCAATGGCACGACCACCCCACGCCATCGCTGTCCGATCGATTCGCTTTACCGCAAATGGAAAAGCCTCGTGGAATTATTTATTCCCACGAATGAGCCGTAGAAGTCGCTGACAGAAACGAGAACATCGAGGCTTTTTCAGGTCCTTCGAGTTTTCCCTTCGATTTAGTGGCTCGTGTTGCATGGTCTCTCGATTTGGTCGTTTATTCGCTCCTCCGTCGATCGATGCAGCCTTATATACAGTATGTTAGTTAAATAACCGAAATTTTTAGGTATACATTAAAATACACGTTATATTATGTTTGGAAGTTAATATTCATTCAAAATAGGTTAGAATCAATACAACATTTGGTAGGGTTAACCAATGCGTGCATAGATTTTTTAATTTCATGTTGTTCACCACCTATGTCACGGCTGCTTCAATGGCGGCAACGTCTTCATAAAACGTTCCTTTCATAGCATTTTTTAATTAACCACGTTCCGTGCCGCGTGGGGCCTATGAGCCCCACGCTGACCTTCCGTTTAAGCCATTTGGTATTCTCATTGTAAAATGAAGAATTTTTTAAAAATTTATTATGCAGTCAATTGTGGGCATCTTAATATCATGTACACTGCGTACATCGCTTCGTGAGGATTATATGCCCAACGCGAGATGGCAGTCATTTTTTTTGGACAACTTTTTGCTTAAACTACTCATGCCGAGTTTCGATCAGTCATTTATTCATGTGTCGTTAGTGCAATAATTACTACTTCACTGAGGCTGGCGTTTATTTAGTTCAGTTTCTAAATTAAAATCAAACGAAGGAAATACGGTACGCATATATAGTTATTTCAGTGTTATAGATTCACATATTTTATTTTTAAAAATGTCTTGGAAATTTTCCCTCGTTTTTTTCCTCGGACTCTTGCCAACAAAGAAGTATATAATATTTACTCCTTATAATCGGAAATGGCATTGCACAGTGAAAGTTTTTCAAGTGATTACTCTAATGTACCACTCTTAAAAGTTAAAATGGAATACCGTAGGATTATACGAATAAATTCTTCTTAAACTTTTCCAACAGACACTTAAAGCGAAATAATACCTTTTCATCGTCTTGCTACATGTTGCAATATGAATTTATCCAATAGTGAAAACGAAGAAGATTAATTCAGTGTTAACGATATCAATATAACTACTTCTCGTAGAGACTGGTCCGATGCTATCGGATTGTAACAAATTATTATAATAATGTAAACAATAATATTAAAATTATTTCGTAATAAAATGTTCTATTTTTAATTAATTTAGACATCATTAAAAATATTACGTAGAAGCATGAAACTCGCCTGATAGAGTAAATGTGCAACCAAGTGTTCGTTAAAATAATTCGTTAACAATTAAATTTATTGCTTTATTATCTAATACATATTAAACTCTGCACCCTTTTCTTGATAATTATGTTGTTTATATTATTACAAAACTTGTAAGTCACGCATTAAAAGAAAAACTATTAATTAGACATACAATCAACGCCATAAACTTTTTTTAACAATTCTCTTTATTACAGTATGTTTTTCCGACATAAACACCAAACAAACTGTCTTTAAAATGCGTGTAAGATGGACACCTGTCATCCGATTTGTGTATTCATTTACTCTCGTGTTTGAAATCAATAATGTTAGTTCCAATAGTTTTACTAAATTGTCAGAAATGTTCTGACGCATTTCTTCTATGTTAATAAGTGTATTTATTTTTATAAAGAACAAACTTCAATCAATGATATATTGCCTATTTTGCTCGATACCATTTTACCACCTTTCTGCACCTTCGTTCATAGAAGGATTTGTCTTTATCAGCGAAAAACTGAGGACGGTGCTGATTTACAGTCTCATTTGAATTGAACGTTGTATAATGCAAGGAGTTTTGAATAGAGCGAAACAAGTGGAAGTCCTGTGGTGCAAGGTCAGGCGAGTGTGATGGGTGCGGCAACGCATCCCATCCAAGCTCTAATATTTTTAAATAATAAAAACAAATGGATTCATTTTTTTTTAAACCACGCTAAAACTATCTGCTGTTAAATGACATAACAATAACATAGCTGCGAATAACTTTAGTACTTAAAAAAAAAACTCGTCATGAGTTACGAAAATGCAATACTAGTGTGGTGTTTTCGAATCTTGGCATTTGGAGTCGAACGTGTGTGACGAAAAGTGATGATTTATGGAGCTACGAAGTATCGATACACGGGTTGATTGAAAAGAGAAACGATTTAGTCGAAAAGTTTCTCGATTTTATAGTAAAAAAATACGATTCCATAATTTTTACGTTTTGACACGTGATGTGGCTTCGGTGACATCAGGAATCTAACTTGGATCTTGATAATTACCCACGATATTTCGCGTGTTATTTTGTTTAGAATATCATCCTATCAACTGCCGACAGAAACGGAGAATATTTACGTTTGTTTCGTTAGATTTATTCGCGTGGAATTAATTCTCTTTGCTAAGAAGCAGCGCGTGCTCCCGACATCGCGAAGAAAAATGACGGACGAGTAATTGCACAACTGTTTTAGATATTGAGAAATGTTTTTAGTGCTTTATGCTTCGTTCTGAAATGTTAAATTATACATCTGTTCGAATACGTTCTCTTTCTCTCTTTCTCTCTCTCCCTCTGTGATGTATTTGTGTATCAAAATTACACATAGGGGGTTACATATGCATGCCAATTTCAGTGTTTAGTTCATTTGCTGACAAATGCGACCTCATTCGATGCGACTAAAGTCGCTCGTCATCGGTAACCCCGAGAGTTACAGAAATTTACCCTTTCGAGTGTCTATTTGAAATCAGATTTCTTCGTGTTTAAAACAACGAACATAAAAAGTTTCATTGCAAGTAACACGAGCTTCTCCAGGGATGCACACAACGTCCATTGAGAATTTTGTCCAAAAACAATTTTATAACATCATCGCGCAAACTTCGTCGTAAAATTTCCTCTATATTTTTTCCTTCTACATTTATACGCTTATACACGCGCGCACATACATACGCATACATGGATACGCGTACACGTAAATAGTTCATTTATGAGAAAAACACGCGTCGAAAGAAATCCACGAAGTTCAACGTGGATTCGACAGTTTTCTATTATCTCGTTCATCTCCCTTTATATCTTCTTCGTACACGTATCCCCCAGCAATCCCTCCGACGATTAACAAAGAACAATCCGATGGACGCGTACACCTACGCGAGAACTCGATTGACGGCGGTTGAACGCGTGGAAAGGGGCGGAAGAGCTGAAAGGTGGGAGGAGAGGGCGAGAAAAGTCTGGCGCGCACGAAGCAAAGGCAAGGAGCAAAAGGTGGTGGTGGAAGAAGCGGAGGAAGTGACGATGGGGCGTCGGTGAAGTTACTCCGTGACGGAGGAGCCCCTAGAAGAGGAGTCGGCTTGTAATATGTGGGGCGGTCGATAGAGGATACCGACTATACGGGGTGGCTCGAAACTTGCTGCCAACTTTACCTGGACCGTCGTTATTGGCTTTGGCTAGTACCTCAAACGAGGGGCCCCGACTTTAAATGACCGACACCTGCTTCTGTCTCTCGATTGAGGGACTCTTGACTCTGGATGACGGAAATCTGCTTCTGCCCCTTCATTAAGGTGTTTCAGATTCCAGAAGACGGATAGGATGTTTATTTTTGACCCTCGACAATGTGCTTCAATCGAATTCATGCAAACCTACGAATCCCGATCGCTGTTATTGGTACTGATTGGTCTCTCGATCGTAGGGTCCCGATTCTAGATAACAGACGCCATCTTTGGACTCTCGATCGGAGGTCCCAGACTCTAGACCAGTGGTTCCCAAAGTGGGCGCTATCGCCCTTTAGGAAGCGTTGCTTTAACGTAAAGGGACGAAACCAAACGAGGAGGCGACAGATGGGCGACAGATGGGCGCTCGAGGGGCGCTAGATGGGCGCAATCATAAGCGATTGTTTTCGGCAACCTTTCTTTACTTTAAAACTGCATTTCTACATTTCTACATAATATGATGAGTTGGTCTTTGGAACGGACTCCCAGTTATTTCAGACTTTTATATAAGGATAAGACAAATTTATTGCGTTCACATATTAAAAATGTTCAGTGATTCTGAGGAGTAAATGCAGATTATCTTCCTAATTTGGTCGTGTAATCTGTGATCATCTTTTTTTTTAGATTACGGATGGTGGCGATGACTTCAGAAAGTTTGGGAACCACTGTTCTAGACGATGGACGTTTGATTTCGCCCCTCGAAGATGCGTTCGAATTTTAATACGGACCTACGAACCTGCACCGTCGTTATTGCAGAAGCTGGTCCTTCGATTCAAAGTCTGAAGTTCTAGACTTTAGATTATAGATGCCTGCTTTTGCCCCCCGATTAAGGGATTTCAGATTCCAGACGACGGATAGGACGTTTGTTTTTGACCCTCGACAATGTGCTCCAATTGAATTCATGCAGACCTACGAATCTGGATCGTCGTTATTAGTATTGACTGGTTCTTCGATCGAGGGACCTCGACTCTAGACGACGGATGGCTTCTTTTGACCCTCGATCAAGGGGTTCTAGGTTCTAGACGCTTGATTTTGCCCCTCGAAGATGCGCTCGAGTCGAATTTACGCGAGCCTACGAACCTGGATCGTCGTTCGCCCTTATCTTCGACGAAGGAAGCGAAATGCATCATTATTAGCAGGATTTCTTCGATTTGCATAACGAGAAAATTGCGACGGTGCTCGAATTTTTCCCAAGTTACAGAGATTACGAAAACAAATTTGAACGAAACTTCGTCTCATTTCGAGTTTCTAATTAAGGTCACGCCTATGCGCTTTATCCACTTTATTCAGTCAACCTACGAGCGAGGATTACCACGAAGGTCTCATGCGGATTTTGATATTATTATTATCACTATTATTGCGCTTTCCCCCGAAGCCCCTAGTTCTTCTCTTGGCTGTACGGATCAAAGATTGAATAAAATAGAGGTTTCTTTTTTTATGTCAGTGGATCAGTGGAATTTACCTCGTACGTGCGTAGCTTGGGCAGATGCAGTCGATATCTTCGTTTTATCGTTTATAATCTTGTGACTATGGTCGCATCGCTTGTCTGTTCACACCACGCGCTGCCCCTGGCTTTCTGCCTGGATGAATATGTCTCGATGTTTCATTGGAGCACCATAGACGATTGCAACATGAATTTGTCGCGTCCCGCTTTGACTTTTCCTCAGATTTGCCCTGACGATCTTTCAGAGTTCTTTTTCTTCAACTTTTATCCATTATTTTCGATTTTCAGGAAGACCGCGGGCTATTTTCTACCCGAAATTCACGCGGGTTATCTTCATATTATTTTTATTGTCCTAATTTTAATAATCGAATTTGTTTCAAAATAAGTACGACGCAAGATGTTTGCCTCTCTACGTGAAAGTAAGTTAAACGCAACAACATGGCTGTTAAACTTCGGAGAACAATTCGTGGAATCTTCCTCGATTTAGCGTTCTAGAGTAACAAACGCACCATCGAGGGAAACGATGTCACTTTCGACCTAGCTCGAACTTTTTCGAAAGTCCTTGAAAATGTCTATACGTCCCCTAGGAATTTGAAAGGATCTTATCGTAAGCATTCGTTTCTCATCGGTTTTCCTGCTTTTCCGTTTTACTACCCTTCGTCCGTCCCTGTTCGTCGGAATCGCGAAGTTAACTTCGACGACCACGTAGACCGCGACTGGCAGTCGCGCATTCCGGTCGACGAACCGTTCTCTTGCTCGAAGAAGAACGAAGAGGTTATGTAAGGACCGTGTCGCGGTTGGTTACGCGTGCCCGTGGTGCCATTTGTCTCCGTTAAACGCGGAAGACCTGAAACGTCTGCAGAGGCAAGCGGCAAGAGCAACTCGAATATCCGAGGAAAATGAAAAATTGCACTCGAACAGACAGTTTTGCCCAGTTATGCTAGACGTCGGGGGGAAGCTCTTTTCTTCGAACGAGATTCGAAGATCTTTTTCAATTACCCTTGCCCCTGTTTCGTGAATAGGTTCGGTGGAATCTGGGTTCGAAGTCGAATCTTCTTGAAAGATGATGTTCCAAAGGGTTTTCGTTTATCGTAATTGGTAGTCACGAGTTATTTGTTTTGAGTTTGCGTTAGGACTTGAAAAAGGAAGGAGTGTGTGATTGAACAAGAATGCCAGGAGAGCGAAGGCGAACTCGTAATAAATAACACGCTTTTCGCTCTCGATCCAAATAACGAGAATCGCATTTAATTTATTTTGAAGGAAACGTTAGGATACTTTAACGAGCTTTGCCATCGAAAAGTACAGATCTTTTAAACGTGTTTACAACGTTTATCGCGTTCTACCACTCGACCTTTAAATTGTATGATTTAAAAACATTTTCAACAAAAAAAGGAATGCAGGAAAAAGTAAAGAGGCGACGATGTAAGCTGGAAAAAAGAGGAAAATAAAGAAGAGGAAGAAAGGAACGCACAGTAGGGAAAAGACGCTTCGAATTTTTCATCCTGCTAGTCGCACATTCGTATAGAAAGGCCGTTGGAAAGGTCTTAGGAAGAAATTCAAAGGAAAAGAGGCGCGTCGACATGTCACGCAAATCGATAGAGCCAACGATAAAGGTTGAAGGTACGGAAGTGGCGGTGATGAGAGCCGAAGAGATACGTTTAGAGATAAGAACGAGAGTACATGAAGTGGATTTACACCGTGACACGAAGATAGAAACTGAACAACGATACGAACGATGCCGAAGCGAACGAATCAACCGCAAAAAAAAGATATACGAAATTTGCGCGCGTACGAAGCGATACGTACGCGTATTCGTTTACTTAATCAAATTCGTAATATGAAATAAAAAATATAAAAATGTAAAAATTGAACGAACGCGGATAAAATATTTGTTTAAACGTCTGTTAGCAGATAAAAGCTGTAAAATTCAACGACTAGTTGAAACAACACGTTGGAACATGACGAGGAATTTTTAAGCGAAATTATAACGAATATCTGAACGTTTCCAATTTTTTCCTCCGAGTTACGAATACAATATATTGTATTTTTTGTATCTCAATGTCATTATAGCGTTTCGTAGATCGATGGAAGGAGCTTCGATCCTCCGGGTCATTTTTTTGGTTTTCTTTCGTGAAAATACGAGACGATACGAGATTTATATACGCATGAAGGTATATAAAATATATCGCGAATTTCCGTCTCAAGAAGATCTCAGAGCGAGTCACCTCGGTATCGCCGTGGCTTCATGAATCATCTTTATCTGGGACAAATACTGCTCCCCCGTTCGAAGGTCGTTTATTCTAGATGCGCGCGTTGTCGTTCCACGCGCCACTCGGTAAACGCGATTTAAGAGTATCCAAGTAAGTCAGAATTTCTCCGTTAAACTCCGCCGCCTTTCGCCGTCATTGAACTCGGATCATCGTTCGAGTAATCGTATTCGCGCTCTCCCTTCATCCACGTCGAGTAGGTATTCTACTCTTCCATTCACTGGGATTTGTCAGGAGCGGAAGGGAAATCGAAATCGCCGACTATCGACGCTCGATGCTTACGAAATCGCAACTACTTTATAATCAACGATATTTTACTTCGACGTGAAGGTTGCATGCTTGCTGATGAAAAGAGAAGGAACGTCCCTCTGGTGTTGGGGACGCGTACAATTAGATCTTCTGTCCTTCTCCGCCTAATGTTGTTATTATTAACGCTGTTTCCTTGCTCCGGATTTTCTTCGCTGTGGGCTCACGTACGGGGAATTGAATCCCAGTCCTCGGAGTGTCATGTATATGTATATATATATATATGGTCGCCACAGACGATTCTTCTATGGTCGAACTTATGGAAAATGCGAAATGATTGAATTAATTTCAAATATTTGATTAATTGAGAATAATTGTTTAATTACATTAATTTTTTAAGCGAAAATAACGAGGTAGTTCACGGCTGACCTGACGCTCTTGGACGCTAAATCGACCAAACGATGTTTTAACGCGTAACGATTACTTTGCACTCAGCGAGGTATCGAAGAGTTGCAAGAGTACGGTCGATATTTGTTGATTTATTTGTAAAATATCTAAACATACGCGTGTCTCGACGTTGCATTGACAACGACGTCTTTATATACACGTAAAATTAAGACGATAATAATTATACAGACGCGTAAAAGGAAAGATCGAGTAGGATAAGATGAAGACATTGCTCGTTTCCTAAAGTCGTTCGAGCGCGGCGCGTCATCCGCGTTGCTGCTAATTAAATAACGACTTGGTCGTAGGATGAGCCGTCAAACTCGTTAGACGCGACTCGATGCGATCTTCGTATAACCAACAGGAGACTTTCAAAGCGTTTCACTTTATAGGCTACGTCGAAAAATGGTTCAGAAGAGCAACGAGGAGAAAAAAAGAAGAAAAAGAAGAGCAGCAGCAAGATAAAAAAGAAAGAGGGAATGCAACGTCGATTCATCGATTCGACTTTTAACGCGTTAAGTTACTAAGCGTCGCTTTGACGTATTAATTAATCGCTCTTTCCACCATCTTTCCTCTTCCCTGTGCGTTCTTCATCTATCATCGAAGATGTCGTTTGTCTCTTTTTATTCTTTTTGCTTGATATCTTTCCTTTTTTCCCTTTTTTTTGTATTCGAGCATCACTTCGTCCGTTCATCCTCTTTCTCTCTTCATCTTCGCATTTTCTTTTTCTTCTTTCATGTACTTACTGTCCACACATGTAGTTTCTCTTTGGTTGCGCTCACTAGGACGTCGCACGACGGTTAATTAAACGACGGTTACCAGTCTCGTTCGTGGCTTTTCCAAGACGGATAGTGTGCCGTATCGCGTGTGGCTACGAGACGAGCGAGATTCCAACTGAGGAGCAAGAAAGCCAGAAAAGAAGTAGGCAGAAAAGAGAAGAGACGTGCAGGATGTCGCGTCTGATCACAGACGGACCTTTTTCACTGTGAGATTCTAGCCGCTCGTGACGAGAAAGCGATCTTCTCCCGAAGTTTGCAAATGTTACACTACTGTTTATAATGGATGGTGTCTATTAGGTCAGGATGAAACAGCTTACAATTAGGCGTGGTAACTGTGAAAAGAGAGCTTTATATCGTACGTGTATATACGATATTATGGAAAGGTTAACTCTACAATCTGTGTCGTTCGGTGTCTCAATCCAATCTGTCTCTCTGTCCGTAGGCGGTTGCTCGCGCATCGCCACCTGCGTCCTTCACGCAGTGTTTACTTATTTAAGTAAGCAATGATGAAACACCATTGCAAGCCATGCATCTCTGCACTCACGCTCTCGCCTCAAACGTACACATGCACTCTCGCATGCGCACGTATACCCTTGCGTACTACTAATATCGTTGAAATACAGCGATATACGTCCAAGGAATTTAATTTTAAAGGTGTTGACCCGTAGTTAGGGATGCTCTCCCTCCGCCAACAGGATCCAAGAGGAGCCTCTACAGATATAAGAGGTAATAGAACGGAACACGGGTCCGATTTTTACATCGGTGTATGTATTACATTCAGCATGTCTGTTTGCGAATAAAGTATATTATTTAATAAAAACAACTGACAAATCGCAACAGATAGCAATAATAGTAGCGATGGTAACGTTATTATTAACGAGAGGGAGAAAGATCGAAAAGCGATTCGTCGTGACGAGAGAATTCGTTCTAAAATCTCCGACGGTCTCACGGCATGTCTAAACAGCTCTCTATGCTTAGCGATCCTTTTTTTCAAGTTTCCTTGGAGCCACGCCCAAACTAGGAACACTTCGGGGTCGATGTCACGCGTGTGTTGTGTGTGCACTCTTGCGTGTATCGTCATACGTGTAATCCTTTCTAGCTCGTCTTTTTCTATTTCTTTTTTTTCTCTTCTCCAAAGTCTACCTCGTCTATCGCCTCGGAATTCTTTCGAATGCGACTGATGCATCCGACTTGTGTTACTTATATTGCATTATATTATCATATTACTTGAAACGTGTCGCTTTAAAACCATCCAGCAAATAAGGGCTCGATATTTTTTCGATGAAAAAGATAGAAATAAACTTTCGACGCTCGATGAACCTTTGTTTCTTCAATCTCGCAACGAAGACTTCCACGAGGCGTCTCGTCGATAAAATTGACGAAATCCGATCTGAGACTTTAATGTCATCTAGCAAACAAGGATTCGATACTTTTTCGACTTTGCGTTTTTATTCGCAAAAACAGCGAAAAAGGGGCTAAAAAAACCTGTCGTACCTCACGTAGGCGAGTGCAATGGGGTCGGTAACAAATAACAAACGTGGTAGTAAATAAATCAGCAGATAACCATTCCTAGCGCAAAGCACCGGTAACATAGATCATCCATCCTCTCTGGCTAAATTCAGCCTCAGTTAGCCGTGCGAGGCACGACGTATCCGCGAAAAGTGGAACGCGATGTACTGGGCTTTCGACGAGCTTCGTGAATTTACGTCTCTAGAGTTTCCTCCTTGCAGAATCGATTCCTTTTCGCTGTCTCCTGAACTTCCTCCGAAACTTTTTATTCCCTTCGAAGATTCGACAGCGATCGAATTGAAACTAGAATTGTTTCGTTCTTCCTCTTTCATTGACACTCGCGAAAAAAGTGAAAAGAAGTGGAAAAGAAAAAGAGATGCGCGCTTTATCTTTGCTATCCCTTTCTTTTTTTATTTATTTTCTCATTTCTTTCCTGTTTTTTGACTCGATTAGGACAGCGGATTTTAAAATGGTACCTGATGCAGAGGGATGCTATAAAGAAAGGAAGGAGAAGATGGCAGAGAAGCAGAGAAGCGATCGACGTCACCGTTCGGTGCCTCGTAGTTTAATCAGTATAATGGACCGACTGTTCATCAACAGTTTAATTTCCAGGAAGGTCGTCTATACGCGATACGTCACGTGTTGTTAATCCTCGCACCGGCAACGACGATCCGTCCAATGGCCAAATGGCTTTTGTGCGTGTCAATTGGACCGCGGACGCCGCGCTCGCGTGCTCGCAGTTGTGAAACTCTATCTGCGGCATTATTGTTCTCAGAGTCCTCTTTTCTGTCTCTTTGCCAGGCTTTCGTCGTTTTCTTCTTCTTATGCTGCTGCTGCGCGATACTGGGGGGGGGGGGG
>JAITYT010000050.1:858164-878507 GCA_025433975.1 Liostenogaster flavolineata
AAAAGAATGTCTTAATTAATAAAAGTCGAGATTCAAACGAAAGTAGCAGTAACATCGTCCATCAATGAACTACGGTATAATTCGAATCGAAAGTTAAACTCGACAATTCGTTTTGGGAGAGTAACCTTGATGGAGAATTCAGTACAGGTGTCCCTCGAGTTACACGATTAATTGGTTCCGTGTAACTCGAAATCGTGTAAGTGAAAACTCAGATTTAGTTTATCTATGTCTTCATTAGATACTGTACGTATATTTTCATTTTTCAAGAACGAGAAGCAAAAGGACTCTGCAGATAGCTTAATTATATTAATAAATAACAAGTAACGCGTATCCAGAGGGATACCTGTATTCCAAAAAGAACATATGGTTTAAAAGAAAAAAGGATTCAGACGAGAGGGAAATTCAGAACGAAAGGATCATTTTACGAGGTTCTTTTTGGCCATTGCGTTAAAAAGGAGGAGAAAATGAATAGAGGAGAGGGAAAGAATAGAAGAAGAGCGTCAATCGTTGATAATAAGAACGATATTAAGGATTTAATACCAAATTCAATAAATTGAGATTCGTCGAAGAAAACAAATTTGCGTCGAAAATTAAACTCGAAAATGCGTATTAATCCTCTAACGAGGAAAAGGATACATATGAAAGTGGAATTTAAGTCGAAATAATCATTTTTACGAGTCTCTTCTTAGCGATGACGCCAAAAAAGAGAGGAACAGAGCTACAATTGGGAGGGAAAGGAAGAGAGTGAGTTAATAATGCGGGAAAGTTTAACAACGTTAATTAGTCGTCTGTGCGATACCGCGATATCGGTGGAAAATTGTCGAAACGCGCCGCACCGTACGCCTTTTCGCTTCGGTATCCTTCGAGGAATAAACGTCTAAACAGGTTTAAAGCCGGCAACGAGGGCAATTTCATTTCCCGACGCTCTTTACACCGTTCTCCTTTCGGCGAATTTCTTCCTTCAAGGCGGGAAGAAAGAGGGGAGATACGAGACGGTGGAGAAGGAGGAAGGAGAACTGCTCTTTCGTTATATTCGACGAACGATTTTCACTCGAAGAGGCGTAAAATTACATCTTCTACTCCGGGATGCTCGTACGTTACGTCGTTCTACTTTCGGCAATTTTCTTCTTCTGTGGCGAAGGGGGGAGGGGGAGGGGGGACGAGACAGAGAAAGAGAGAAAAAGGAAAAACATTCCTTTCGTTATATTAATACGACCATTCTGGCGTATACCACAGGTGGCTCGCGCTTGAATGTTTCCTCAGGCGGTGCATACTATTAACAATTTCATTCGTTTAGTAGCTAGCCAGCCGTCCATAGGAGAGAAACATGAATTGCAGTGTCGACGTGAACGCGTTAAACGAATAGTTTTTATTCGAAGAGACGTACGATGACAACTTTTACTCTGACGCGTGTACGTCATGAGCATCATTTGATGTTGAGTATCAAATGAATTTATTATAAAGTAACGAGGGAATCTAAGATCATCGAGGCGAAGAAGAACAAGAAAGGAAATTCATCCCTTTGGTTACATTACAGGAATGATTTCCTATTTGTATACGATGACAAATTCTATTCTAGGATGCTCGTACGTCGAGTATCGAACGAGCGGAAAATAACGCGCAAATATTTGTTGCATTTATCGTAAATAACGGGGGAATCGGAGAGCAACGGAAAAACGAAATTTCAATTTAACAGTGGTTCAAAAAATGTATCCAAATAACCGACGATTCTCATCTTTACGATTTGATCGATCGATGAATTTTTGACCGTATCTCGAATACCCGCAATTCTCTGTTCTCTTTCTCCATTTTCCCTTTTTTCTCTTTTTTTTAATCTACACGAGGTATTCGGATCGCGAAAAAATGCGACTCCGGTCTTTTGTTCGTGCAGGGCGAGGCACGAGCACGAGCCATTTGTCGAGATCAATATCGTGGCGAGATGTGCGCAAAACATTATTTTTAACACACGAGAATCTCCCTTTTATCGGTGGTTACCTCGATGATTTCCGCTCGTGTCGTTCGACTCTCGTAGAACTCAATGAAAAAGTCACCTTAACTTAAGCCGTTTATCGTTGCATTTATGTCGATTTCGCATTACGTTAAGCGGATTGCAAAATATGATTAGCAATAGCATGTAATTTCAATAATTCTTACGAGTTATTAATAACCACTTAAAACGCATTTCACTCGTTTACGTATGCACTTTTTTATCACAACGTTCGAAACGTGTAAATTCGATATGCACTGCTGAAAGTTGGAGACCGCACGAACGAGAACGTAATGTTTATTTAAGCGACGAGTAATGCTCAGTCGAGTGGGTAATTGCTTCGAATATGCGTACGTTTTTGACTCGTATTTCGATATTTGAATCGTAAAAAACAATATTTGAGTCGTTTCAAATATCGCGGATTTATTAAACGCACGTGCGTCCGTTTCGCTCATTTCTAATTTTCATTTATTCTCGCGAAAATGTAAAGAAATATTTCTTATATTTTCTTACGTATTGTATTTTTTTTTCTGACCGACAATTTTTATCAGATATCTTTTTACGAAATATTTATTACCATAGAACGTCAACGTAGGAAAGAGAAAATCCATTCGCGCTATGTATAAATGAAAAAGCAGAAGTACATTTGCGGAAAATAAATACATAAAATGGAATGTATCAGGGAAAAATGTGGCGAATAAATGCATATGTACAATAAATGTACGAGTCTGGTAATGTTAAATTATTTTTAAACTGAATTAATTATTTTTTTTTTAAATACGTGTTTTTCTTTAGTCGTCAATTTGGCAAAAATGTGTAGAAATTTCCGTAAACCTAGTCTCTCTCTTAACAAGATTTAATTGTAAAGTAATAGTTAAACTATCGGTTGTGGACTAGAGCGTCGCGAACGTAATGCTCTTAACCAACACTCGATTTTTTCTCATGGTCATCTCGATAAACACTAATTAATTATGTGTTCAACCTACACACGTTTGCTCGAATTCAATCGATCGAATCGTCCAAAGCGTCGACTCATCGTTGTCAACATTGTAAGAGTGGAGAGACACAAATTCACGCGCTCGGATAAGATTAGCTACGAGAAAAGACCGCAGCGGCATATGTCGGTGGGAGATACGATTCGACAGTAGTTCAAGCAAGCGTTCGAGTCGCGTGGCATAATTCGATCGTGGCGTCGAAATACAGAGAAATTCAACGGTAGCAAAACGATTATCATCGATGGCGCTCACGCGATAAGGTTCGACGATTGATCGCATCTCCTACTCGTGCTTACGCATCTTATCTGATGTTTACTCGTTGTATCTACGCGCTCAAACTGTTCGCGAACGACTATCTGTCGTTGAATATTTTCCTCGAGTCACGATCACGCGATGAATATCTTTCCCTCTTTTAATTTTTTTAATATCACGGTCCTTTTTCCAATACCTGCTTTTATCTATTGTACAAGAAAAAATCTTGCAGAAGAAAGACAAAGCCGACGTCGCTACAACTGCGAATACAAATTAATAGCGGTGTCTCGTGACGCGTAATAAATTCTTAAAGAAAGAAACAAAGAAAACGTGATACTACGAAAACACTGGGTCAAAATAGTCGTCGATCTAATAAAGCACAAAGATAAAAATATCGCGTGGTTCGTTTGGAAGCCTGCTTTCCTCTATTTCTAATTCTCCGTTTATTTAGTTAGTCGTTCTTATTTTCTATACAATCTTTGAGAAAAAGAACTTTAACCTCTTCGGTAGGAGCGCCGTACCGAAGTGGTTAAAACTAGTCTCGCGAGATTACGAAAACCGATTCTTCTTGAAACTCGAACGATGATATACGATTCGAAGATATTTTTCATTTTCAAGAAACCATCGAATTTTCGAACGATTTTCATTCGTGTGCTTACAAGCGCCTCTTCACCTCTCGTCAATCCACATCGCGTGTGTTTTATCATCGACCGTCGCGCAAGCGGATGAACTCTGTCCTCCCTGGGCAACGTTTCGATTTTTATTGGCCTCGGGGGGGTCTCGCGATGCTCGCCTTCCTCGCGTTCGAGACGATTTTTATCGTCCGGACGACTTCGAGATTCGCTCTGAATTCACCGTCGGACGAAATCGCGTCGATTTTACGGCCATAACGGAACGGATTCTTTGAAAGGTAGTTGGCGCCTCCTGAAACGACGATGCGATCTTCGCGCTGGTTAATAACGAAAGGAGAGAAGGACGAAAGAAAGAAAGAAGAGAAAAGAAGTGGAATTATCCGTTTTCTCGAAGTTATATGTCTTTACAGGAGTAGCGAACGTTTCGTCGGTTTTTGTTTCTTCCTTTTTTTATTCGTACATTTAAACTACGATCGATCGAAATCGTTCGATACCTCGCTACAAAATTCCATTCAAAGCTTCGACGCGTTCGACTCTCGACGAGAGTTTAAATCTGTGCGATGTATAGATTTTCCAACTCTCTTGTTTTTCATTTATTTTACGGGGATCGAATGAAAAGAAGGATCGCAATCGCTCGATACCTCGCTGGGCTCACCGATTTTGAACAGCTTAATGCAGTTTCCGTTTCGTCTCGTTATTTTACGATGGAATTGTTATTGTTAAAATATTCCCTGTTCAGATTTGACCACGAAACGTGAAACAACAAGGGACGCGTGAGGAAATCGTTCGATGCCTTGCCAACGAATCGTATTGATCTTTTTTTCGGGGGATTCTAGCTTTTTTACAGACAAATTCGCACTAATACGCGAGTATCTCTCTCTCTCTCCCCTCTCTCTTCGTTTTTCTTCTTATTGGTTTCGATAAAACAAGATGAAAGTATTAAACGTTTTTCGACATCCAGCCACGAACGTAAATAAGATTACGACGAGTTCGCCCCCGCATTTTTGTTACTCGCGAATGCGATCGCACTTCGAAGGATGGACGAAGGACTTCGAAGGAATTTATCGCCTGGATCGGCGCTTCGAGCGAACGATTTTCATCCGTCTAAGAGACGGCTCGTCGTTTGATCGTACGTGAGATTGCAAATGATTTTTATTCTTACCATTCGAGAACCATGAATACTATCCTTAGTTTTAAGTAGTACGAGTCGATGACATTCAACTGCAAATTATCATATTTATATCGAAAAATTTCGACGCAAAGAAGATCAGTGCCATTTTTATTTCTATTTCTTCTTCGTCCCACCCTTCTCTTTTGTTTCTAGGACTTCTTTCTAGTAGTCCGAGTTTTACAATATATTTTAGAAGCGATTGGTTTTTATTCTTGCCATTCGAAAATCGTGAGTATTATCCTCAGTTTAAAGTAGTAGGATTCGATGGCGTTAAACCGCAATTTATCACGTTTATACCGAAGGAACGCGATTGTCGACATCCATTTACTGAGATCAGCTTTATTTGGGCGCATATTTATACCTATCGTGAACGAACGTTTACTATCCACAGGCGTACATATACGCTTTCTAAACGATAGTTGGAGAATATAGTTACGAGCAAGTATACTAACTGTTTCAACGACGTTCCCAAGTCCATTATCATCGGGTCATCTTCACCGACATCCTTGCTGCAACACGAACGATTCTGGAACAAAGCAGAAACGAACGTAAAAATCGCGAGCTTCGACTTCTTGCCAGTATTAGTAATTTTTAATTTCCATTAGTGGCAAAGGGAAAGAAAACAAATGGCGAAAAATCGGTGGGAAAAAATCAACGAGAAAAAAAATAGCGAGAGAGAGAGAGAGGGGGGGGGGCTTGTAGGAAGAAAATCAGGGCAGCGCGTTTCCCACGTTACTTCGCTTCGCACGTCAGGAAAATCCCTGTCGCGAATTCTCTTCGAGAAAAGCAGGAGACGATTTCTCAGATCGCTTATCCATCCTACGATGTAATCCCGAGATCCACGATTATCGACCGATCGATCACCTGTCGAAACAGATCGTTTCGACTTTTCTACAATAGCATGTAAAATTCCACTTCGACTTCAAATCGACGCACATACATAGGTACGAACTTTTTTTCCCCATCGACCTTGTTCAAGTCACGCATTCGACGTGAAAATTTGCTCAACTTCTCGCGATCTTCGTTCTGTACCTATTATTTCGACTTTTCTTCAATACCATGTAAAAATTCACTCCGACTTCGAATTTGTGTACGTACATAGATACGACATTTGTAATGTATCGAGCTTGATCTAGGCCACGCAATCTTCGCCGTCGAGATTTTTCAAAAGTCGACGTGCTCTCGACGTTAACCGAATACGTCGAGATTCCACATCCGAATATTTCCACATCGATCGAATTCCAAGGATAAGAATAAACCAGCAGAGAGCGTGAGTTATAGAGACGTCTTCCTTCCGCAAAGACGAATCGATGGAGGAGGGTTTTGCCCATCAGTGCCCTTTTTCTCGCTCTTCCCTAAAGCCATGCGGATCGTGACGGACAACGACTCGTCCCACGAACGATAAACGGCGTATTTCAAGCTCTGCGTAATTTTCAACCACTGAAGTCGTTACTGTTAGTGGGCTCGTCGTTTTTCCAGGCATGACGCGACATCTCGACTTCGTAGCGCACCCGTTAGCACGAAAGAAGGAAGAAAGCCGATCGATCGGCGCGATTCGTGACCGAAGTCGTTTCGAGAGCCGCCTTCCGTACGCTCGTATCGTTGTTAATGGTGTCCTGCGATGCTCCTGCGTCCAGAGAAAGGCTGAGGAAGGCGAGGCGATGTATTTTATCGAATGCTAGCTGAAGGATAGCGCGTGACCGAGTAGAAGCGAGGGGAGACGTTCGAGTCGTTTTTTTTACGACGAAGAGCGCCGAAATTGTTAAATGAAAGGAATGGAGTCGATCGTCCATCTCGATTTGAAGGACGAAGGCGATGACGCGTGCTTTCAGAGAATGAGAGTTTCATTTTTGCGATAAGGTTGCTTCGATTTAGGTTTTTTTTATCGAAGGTTGAAATCGTTGGTAGAAATCGGTGGTCAAAATTATTGGCAAAAATCGGTGAAAAAAAATCTTCCATTCGGTCGTCTCGAGCGCGTTCGACGAATATTAAAAAACGTTATTTTCTTCTTTTCTCCCGCTTGGTTTTATTATTTTTCTCGTGCCTGGTCGAAGCTCATGCATGGATTTCTCGATGGCGCATAAAATCCATTAAAAAAATATTTCTGGCGGTCCGATCGAAACGATATGCGCCGTCACGCTCTCGCTCCGGTCCTCGTCTGGGTGTCGAGCGTGGACCGTTCGTTTCGCGTCAAATTTAAATGACATCGAGGAGAAAGAAAGGAAGAGGAAAGGAGCGAGGATGCGAGAAGAAAGAAGGACAGAAGTCGGTATAAATTTAGGTTATCGAGAACGAATCGTCGATAACGAATGAGAGAGCAACGACAAAACGATGACGAAAGGAACAAGACAATTTTGCCGACAAGTATGACGAGAGGACGAGAGAAAGTTGATCGTCTTAATGCCAGGAACAAATAATCCTATTCCGAAAGTGCCAAGTGCCAAACGACTAATTTCCTCGAGTACTTAGGCGCGATCTTCTAATTTCAAAATGCCTGAAGTTATTTTTATTTTACAATTTTATAATGAACGCGGTTGGATACGAGAAATCAAGTGCATATCGGTAGTATTTTTCAACAATAAACTTGCCTGACACTGAACAGGTCAAGCGACTGGAGACCCCTTAGATCGAAAGAAAATCGATCTTAGTATCAGGTACTTCAAGCAACTAATTCTTTTTCAAAAGTGCCAAACAGCTAATGTCTTAGAGTACTTTGGGCGATTTGTAACTTCTAAATACATGAAATTATGTTTATTTTGCAATTTTATTGGAGAAAATGTGTGTCTGTTTGCAGATGAAGACGTTCGAGTGCCTCTTCATTGTACACACGCTCGTCCCGAGGTCAGATTACCGTGTACGAGGCTGATTGGAGGAGGGTGTCAATAAATCAAGGAATATACGGCATAGGATTTTTTTTTCCACAAAGTTCCACAGGAGTTGAGTCGACTGTTTTAAGCAATTGCTTTAGCTGAACTATTTGAGTCGACTGCCTGGATCGATTTGAGCAAGTAACTTTAAAGAATTATTTGAGTCAACTTGGTCTTAGTTTTTCGTCGCACTTTTTAATATTAGAAAGCGAGAGGAGAGGCCTAGAAAATCCATAAATGAAACGTGAGTGATTCGAGGGGTCGTCAATGAGCTTATGACCCTTTTAAGAATTTGTAACGTAGCGAAGCACTATAATTTTTTTCAGTGCTGCTACTCGGCCGGCAGGAGAAATTTGGCACTTGCTGGCAATTTGATTTATAGGATACCTACTTGCCTTTGTTTACTAGGAGTAACGACAACGCTCTAGAACTTCTCGGATTTTTCTGGGTTCGTACATCTTCGTCCATGGAGAACCTTTATCGCGAATCATCGATGTTCTTCGCTCCCAAGCTGGTTATTTTGAGCTTAGGTCGTGCAATTAAAAAATGAGTTATTGCTCGTTGGACGAAGCTGTACGTTTTATATTAAAAAGCGTCGTACGTTGAGAGTTGGTACGCTTTATTTACTATAAACGCAGTTCAGTATGAAAAATCAATAGCACATCAGTATAAAATTACAATATCTTTGTTTAACAATTTTAAGATAAACACAGTTGGATACTAAAGAGGTCAAGGGACTGAGACATCTTAGATCGAAAAGGCGACATCAGCTGTTGCTCGTTTTTCGAACTATCGAAAGATATTTGCCGTTAGGAGGATCTTATACGAACAACGAACGATTTCAAAGGGAAATCAACTGGAGAGTTCTTGCTCGACTCTCCAGGCGTCGAGCTTTACCACTCGTCACGAATACGATTCCGGTACACATTTTCATCCATGCAACGCTTAGGTGGAAATCGCTTTCACACCGACACGCGGTTTCCTCGGCTGGAAAAATCGGCCAAGAGTGAAATTATTCCTCGACACCTGTTCGAGGTCGCGCCGAAAGACACGTACGTACTTATTTTTCTCGTTGTTTTGTTCGTTGCTCGTAAATTTTTCGAGCAAAAAAATACGAAGATACGAGACGAGAAGGATAAAGTGAAATGGTCGAGAGAAAGAAAGAAAAAAAGTGGAAGAGGTGCCAGGACAAATCGTGCCAGGATTCTTTTTCTCCATTCGAAGGGAATAAATGTCAATGCGAAAGCGATGCTGAGAGAAAGGTAATGCGTTAAGTGAACCGTCAAACGTACAGTTTTATTTCCACGGTTACACCACGGGAATCCGAAGGAAGACAGATTGTTTTTAAAAGGAAACAGGTTGAGCGCTGATCCTTTTGAAACGCGGAGTCTAACTTTATATAATTGAGCCGAACTCGAAGACGAAGACGATAACGACCATGTTTGTAATGACGACAAGAACTACTGAAACACTCGCCTAGAATTCGAATCCCTTCACGATTTTCAAGAGGCTTTCGTTCCGTCGCGCTCTCTAAATATGGAAAATGCTCCAACGTGGTTGAGTTCATCGAGTTACCTAGTTCACCTTTGCTATTTGTGTACGAAATACGAATATGATAATTGACTAAGACAGAAGATGTGATAGAATATATTATTAGCTTCTTTCTCGACTGTCTAAAGTAAATATACATATTCATCGTATTTAAGAAGATCAATTGTAATAAATTCAGAAAATGTTCGCGAACGTAGCTTCGTTATCTACCATCGTAATAAATTTGTACTTACAATTGAATATAAAAACAGTGATTACGATCTGTTCACATTTGAGAAATTATATTAATCTGGAAAACGGTGTTCGAAGCTTTCAGGTGATCGAAGTACGTTGAATTATTGGATAAATTAAAATAATAAATAGGTGATAAAATTCATTTACGTATGGACGTGTACGTACGTGTACACATGCCTCTTTCATCGTCGTGGGGGTTGAGTCGCTCGCTATGGCAACGACTAATGGGAATAGCGCCACCGTGGAGCGGCGACGACGTGGAACGCTTTTGTACGCATCTCGGCGGATTGAATTTAATACAGTTTGCATCTTGTTTTGAATTTGTTTACCACGCTATGACGACAGCTACATTAACCTCGTTACCGTGTTACACTATGCGATTATGAGCGACACTGAGCGGCGTCGATGATACGGAGAAGTTTCGACGATCGAGTCACTGTAATGGCCCGTCCTTCGCATCCAACACTTTGCGTTAAGGTCTCTAAAACGACGAGTGCTGGTGAAAGGCTTAAAAAAAAATTGAATTTTTATCCTTTCTACTTAAGAGTTCGAGGTTTACTGCGGCGTCTGGTAGCACTTTGGATAAATTGATGGCTGTTACGTCCCACTTTGGAGAATTTCACGATACTCGTTCGTTGCAAAACGTTGTTATTTAAATGCTTCATTTTTAGAAATATTAAAATAGCGTTTTGTCATCGCCGAGATTTTAAATCTTCTATCGTGATGGAATATAAACAGTCGTAGGAGTGCGAAGTACAATCGGTTTCTCTTTTTGTTTTGAAATGAGTCTGTTTAAGAAAAAGAATCGATTATTTTGTTACACTGATTTTTTCCTTTCTTTCTTAACATAACACGGTTTAAAAATCTAAAAAGAATACAAATTTCTATATTTCTCTTACTTATTTGAGTACAGCTGATCGAATCCGAATTTCCCATAAAAAGTAAAATTTTTTTTATTGAGTATATTTGGATGAAACTGACTTTTATGTGTTCACTGCGTCTATTGTTACATACTTTTTTTTGCGTGATAATTTCTGGAACGTATCTCTCGTGCAAAGGAAGAATCGATTGCGTAGAATAAGCTTGACGAAGGTGCAATCGCGGAGAAGTCTTCGGGCAGAAGCGACGTAGGTGAATGCGGGTGCTCGACGTGCCTTGGAATTTGTGATTAGGATTGGAGAGCCAATTCTAGGTGGTGACGAGCAGGAGCTGACGTGGAAAAAGCGAAAAACGAGTAGGCGAGACTCGAAGGGCGCGAAGAATGGGGCAAAAAAATAGGAAGAAAGGAGAAAGAAGTCCGTCGAACTTATTTCGGCCCAACGGATTTTGTCTTACTCTCAAATGGCGTCACGCGATCCACTGCTTCGATAACGAATTTCTAACCGTGTTTTCCGTCGTGATTATGTTCGGTGAATGGTAGCAAGCTTCCTCTATCCTCATTCCTCGCCATGTTCAATCAAATGACGTCAAAGTAGTCGAAATTAAACGAACTAATCCGATGAATATCGTTCCGTAAACGGGCGATCCGAGGAAATTACGAAACGCACACCGACTACGCGACTCCTTGCCAATCTTCCTACAAACTCGTTTTATCGATAAATTGTAATTATTTCGTGACGATCAACGTTTCGCTTTGCCGTACTTTTGATTCTCCTCTGCAGCAATTAAAAAAGGATTATGTAAGTGCAGAGGTAGCCTTGTTTCAAATAAATTCAATATCTATAATCGTATGCGAAATGCGAAATGCAAAACATGAATTTTGAAAGAACAGAAGCAGATACCGAATTAGAAATCTAATTAGATACACGTACGCATTCGTATGTCGAAGCACTCGTTATGTCACGATAAGTGATAGTCACGGAACCATATTTAAGATAACTTATAGATAGATATTCTTGATAGCTTTTGGAAAAGGAATTACTTTAGGAGACAATCGTGGAAGATATTTTAGGCTAACAGATATTTTTTAATTTATGTTCATGGCACACGCATAACAGCCACTAAGAGGCTAAAACGTCTGCTAACGCCTCAGCTGTTAATTATTTGAGTTCTTTCAGTAACAAACAATAACCTCGATGTCCAACAATTTCCTCTCCAAAAGTCAGAGAAGACGACAATGGAAGGAATCGATCCAATGAAATCAGGTTTTTGAGAAAATTTTCCCGTACTAAACTCAGGCATTTTAGAATCAGCAGAGCATCGTTTCTTATGATATATCTCGTGAAATCATTATCACGCGATCAGAGCTAATCTGGTTGAGTTATTGTCTGTACAATAATGCTGAATAAAGATGTTTATTATATACATTAAGTTGTTTTGAATCCTATTATTGTGGAAGCGGTTTTCTTGTCTATTTGATTTTTTTACAGACCAAACCGAGTCACAAATAAATTTCATTTATTTAAAATAATGTGTGAATATCTCTATTTCTGGAATATCTCAGCCTGGAGATATATTGTAACATCGGTTATTGCAATCTAGGATTGGAATCATTGCAGGTTAAGACTCCTCGAATTAAGGACAACCTGGAGCTCGCATGGGTAGTCACGCTCACCTCCCTGAAGTATAAATATGCTCGGAGAAACACGTTTCTACTTGCTGTACATATGCGCACGTGTGATGCGAGGCAGCAAAAGCGTGCAGCGATTAAATTTACGATTAAAACTCCCAGTACGCTCGCTTTCCTCTTGCTTTTCGGTAGACGAGTTGCTTTACAATAATTCCGTTTGGTAACGTCATAAAGGAGCTTTCGTATCAACATGTCCTGCATAAATTGCTACTTACAAATCTTATTAACTTGGAAGTTTAAAAATTGCTTATCAATGAATAATCTTGCTTTATCAATACTGTTGCGGCCCTTACGCAACCCGTCGCGACGCCTGGGTTAGGTCAGGACCCGTGACGTATATACGGAGACACAAAGTCTCTACGACGGCACCGGACAAAGGGACCGTCCAAGTGGTTCCAATCAGTATTAGCATAATGATTTCGACAATCTTCTCGGTTGTTGGAAGCCGTAGCAGTCAGTTAGTTACCAATGACAACTTCATTCGAGCACTCGTACCTCCGCGAGTTAGTTAATAGCGCAATTCCGCACGATCAATCGTACCTCCACGTGAATACAGTTACAGAAGATATCTCGACGCGAATATCACGGACCTCACTAACGCACATAAACATCCTACATGAGCTGCGTACCAAGACTTGTTATGCAAAAATAACCATTTTATATAAAAACGAATAAAGAGTTACCGAACTCAGTTTATTCATCTACAGTATCACTGTCAGTTATCATTACGTTCACCTTGTCTCCACAAAGCTTTCATCTGCGGAGAGGCATCTTGTAAGATTCGGGCAAAGTCAATCAGGATCTCTATTTCTGCGGATCATCGATCCTTGGTGATTGTTTAATTACTTTCCATCTTTTCTTGTCGAGCCTGTGCATGTTGACCTCTGGGAGCCATCCCACACAGCCTCCTTTCTCTGGACTCAGTCAACGATCATAATTATCATTCTCGTTAAGTCTGTGAGTGTCAGTCTCTGAGGAGGTCTCATATCTTCCATTATCTTGAACAACCTACTACTCTCGGAGAGATAGACCACCTGGACCATTCAATCAACACCAGCTCCGAGGGTAGCTTACCAGTGATATCTAAATTTAAAAGATTCTGGTAAGTTTCCTGTGACTCGAGCAGTAGAATCTACGTGCGAATACCTCTGAAATAAAAACTCAGCGTGTGCAATACACTTCTCACCGACCAGAACATTGCTACGCTTCTGCGTGTAAGGCTTCAAACGCGTTGCGTGAATTTCGATATTACCGGTCAGGCTCTGCGCGGCTAAAAATATTTGAAAGACAGCGCGGTCGCTTTGATCTTATTCTAGCCCTTTTTCTTACAAAAAGAGCGCAATTTTTAATAAACAAATAACAGCACCCAACAGTGGCTCCGATTTACTTATTCCACGATCAATCATTCACGCGACTTCACTTGATTACAGTCTGGTAAAGGGTTCGGCAGTGCGTTTCGCGATCCACAGCCAAGTATCCGAGCCGGTAACATTGCCAACGATTAAGACAGCGATGAGCGGATAAAATTGTAAAGCTCCGAGTTACGAAAGTACGAGTGTAAAGTACGAATTAACGAATGACGAACAAGAAATAATCCGCTTTGAAAGCAATCGATTTATTAATAAAATTCCACTTGGACTGCGGCTCTCGATGTCACGTGCGACGCAGAAACTATGTTACGGACACCGATGCACGTTTGTCTCGGTTTATGCGCGTTATGAACTCGAGTCTACTCTGCGCGTAGTTCCATTCAAAATAACGAACCTAACTTGGGCAAAGTTAAACGCGTGTCTTGCTATTAAACTGTGCGACACCTGCTCGACAATTACACCGCTTAGACGATAACTTTGCGAAAAAATTAAAAGGAAAAATAGTATCGCTTTAGAATACTGTTAGTATTTGTTTACGTAATTGCCTTTTTACGCGATCAGACGAGGCGTGTTTAGGTATAGTACTTAACAGACGAAAAGAATGATGTAATTGAGTGTATTATTCTAAGGCCACGCTCGACGATCGTTTTTCCTAAATTAATGTCAAAGTTGGTCACGCTCAGTTATTTATTAGTTGACTTATAACGTTGTCACGAGGTGTCTAGATGAGACAAGAGAGGCGTCGAGTGGTCAATAGACTTTTAAGTTAAGACCCAAGTGTGTCGTTGATTGGAATTCTCAACAAGACGACGCTTCCTTGCTCTTCGCTCGGACTTGGAACGAATATGAGAATAAAACGTGCCCTAAGATATCGCTTAACTACGTTTTTCTACGTTTTACTACATTTTACTGCGTTTCAGCACGCGAAAATGGATTTTAACAGACGTAAAGCATGCTGTGATTGAAAGAATTGTTCTAAAACCATGCTCGGCACGACGACCGAAGACGAACTGCGTAGAATGAATGTAAGTCTAGACTGGTCGGCACTTTTTTTGTTGTTATTCCGTTTTAGTACGATTTGACATTGTCGGCGATTTCAAGATGTCACGAAGGCCTGAGAAAGCTGAGAAACGAGCATCGTTCTTCCAAAATATCTAAAAACAAATAGCGATCGAAGTACGTATATTACAATAGCATCGACAGGTTTCCTAGTGTGCGTGTATACGTGAAATACGTACGAATATACGTAGTAAATTACGATAGAATTATTAACGATTTGTGTCAAGTATAAAATTCTGTCGTTTGTAAAACGAGACAAGTAAAGTCGCTCGTCTCGACATTTTTTACTCGGCGCTCTCTTAACTACCGTAAAAGGCTAAATAAATCAAGAAACCTTTAGATAGATACTGAACGATCGACTGCATCTAACTAAAGGCGTTTTCGTGATTTCTAATTTTCTTCACCCAATATTTAATAATGCGTGCAATATAGGGTTCATTTCGGTTCACCCGTAATTTTTACTAAAAGAAAAGTAATTCGAGTACCACTCGATGCTTTAGATAGTTTACGCATCAGTAAAGAATTCCAGTTACGCGTAGAAAATCTTTGTTACAATCAGAAATAAATGAACAAATAGAACACCGAAAGAAAATCTAATGGGTAATTTTAGAAGATATGTTCTTGATCATTTTTTTTTTAATCGTGAATTTAAACAAAAGAGAGGGAAAGAGAGGAAAAATGAAAAGAAGTCGTAACAACGCGATGAAGAAGACCAAATTCTTTCTTCTTGGAATATGCCGTCGCACTTTATCCTCATTGAGCACAAACGTCGTTTCGCGTGTGTTTTTTACAGTCGTCGTCTTCCTTATCGCGCCGAAAAAATCCGTGGAACGAAGGAGCGAATTAACGAAATCCAAAAATCACCTCGACACGCTGCGACTCACGATTAAGAGAGAGCTGGAGGAGGAAGAGCGAAAGTGCGTGGAAAACGAGGAAAAGAAGAAAAATAAAGAAGAGAAGAAAAGGAGAAAAGCAAGGAAATAGGAGAAAAAGAGGAAATGGAGGAAAACGATGAAAAGAGGAAAAGATGTTCGACGGAAGCAGGCAAACTCTCAAGCGGGTGAGAATCCGCCTCCAATCGTCCGCTTGACGCGCTTTTCGATTCATCGTTAAACCGCAGAGCGGAATTATATCGACTTCTCGAGAGTCGTGCATCGTCCACTCTCGTCTTTGAGAACGAAGACATCTACCATGAAACTTTCGTAGGAATTTATTCGTTCGATTCTCCAACGAGATTTAACTTTAGCGAATCCTTCTTAATGTTATTAATAGAAGTTCCTCGGTGACCGGTATAGACTAGAGTGAATCCTTTCGCATTCAAGAAAGAGAGGTATCGACCGAGTCGAAAGAAGGAAAACGCGGCTTTGTCAAGGACGAACATGGAAACGTCTTTTCGAAAGTGCTGTGTCGATACTTCGAAACTCCTTTCGTTCTCGAAACACATTGACATATTCGCGACGGATTGTACCACCGGTGGTACAAAGGATCTAATCACAGCTTCTTTTTTTTTAAATAAAATTAAGACAAACGTTTAATCAATTAGACAGTTAATACTGTAATAAATTTGGTTGAATGATCGATTTTGAATTTTTGTTTAGAATTTTCTAGATGCAGCTGAGGAAGTTGACATAATCACGATCATGATAAGAATATCCGCCTGATGGAGAAACGTGCGATTTAAGGCTTCATCGTGAACGTGTTAAAGTTGCGTAAGCGCCTAAGTGTGTATGAGTGAGTGTCCTATACCTAGAAGAGGGTAAAGGAACATGCTTATAGCTGACGACAATATTCGATGACTGGCGCCTAAAGAATAAAGGGTTAGAGTTCACACGGCCGATGCACATAGTGTTGCTGTAACTTTTTTTACCAAATACATATCTTTTCACTGTTCCTACACGCGAGCTTTCAGATAGTGTTCATTGCAGATGGTAAGGACATCTTCACGATAACATTCCTCTCTCTCTCTCTCTCGTCGCGTTTCATAAACGTTGTTCATAAGGGCAATTTTAACGACTGCACTCTTATCCCTCTCTTTCTCTCTCTGCCTCTTTCGTAATCCAGGTCGCATTAACGTCTATTAAATTGCAAGACCACGGAGAAATTCATGATTTAGGGCCCGTTATCGAAGTGTTAATCCCTGTAAATTCTATGTTTATAAAACAATCGAGTGTTTCATGCGAAATATTACAATTTCTTTCATGATTGTATTCAGTGAAATAAAGAAGTTTGAACAGCATGGAAAATGTAAAACGTTCGCACGGAAGAAGTCAGCGTTTGGAATCGATTAGGCGTCGAGACGTTCAAAAAATCTAGAAAATCGAGAGAGACGTACGCCGTTCGAAATTGAAGCGCTTTGACGTTTGGATTTCGACGGAAGTCGAGTTTTGACAAAAAGGCATAAAAGTTTCGCAATAACCCAAGAGGCATCCAGCGAAACGGACGTAGATCGTCGTTCGTGACGCGTACCTTGAAATATGTACGCGCCATGACCATTATATTATATTTGCACGAATATTTCGTGTAAATTGAAATATGCAAATGGTAAAGTCGGAAACGAAGCTTAACCTGGTGCTTACATACTTTCGCAATATCTCTTCCGTTACTGCAGGGCTCTGCGAGCGTACCATTCGTTTGCTCTTATCCTCGCAGCTTCTTTCGCCCTTCGATGCTCTGCAACGAATGTTCCAAACGTCCAAAAGCAAACTGGAGAGAAGCGAGAGAGAGAGAGGGGGTGGAACGAATAAGGATGAAATAAGGGAGGGAAAGACAGGGTGCTTGTCCGCGCACGCGCGGAAAAACGCAACTTACAACGTTAAAACGAGTCGATCTTTTTTCTTTTTTCTTTCCAAGAGTGTCGATGACGCACGATCATTTCGTGATTCGTTCGCTTTGCGCGTTAAGAAGCTTCGCTTTTACGATTGCTCGGGAACAGCCTCGAATCCTCTTAAATAGCGATCCGCTTATACCACGTCTATTCGAACGAATAAACGTTGAAGAAATGAATTAATCTCTTTTCCATAGAAAACTTAACTCGATTATCGAATACTCATAGAGTTAATCGAGCGTACTGACGCGTGGTGCGCGAGGAGTGTCTCACGCGACATCGCGTGTGAAATTCGACCGAAAAGCGGCTTTAGAAAGGGAAAGAGGAAAGGCGAATTGACGCTACACGCGTATAACGACAAATAAATGTTCACTGCCGACGACGAAGCAATCGGTTTTTCCCTCGTTACAGGTATAATAAAATATGTACTAAACAACAATTAAGGTTGAAGTACGAGCCCTCGACAGACCGTCGCGGCAATTATGACGAGAATAAGGCCATCGTCGAACGGATACTCTCGTTCGTCCGTGCCTTTGTGGACGTCGAAACGCGGATGATGACGTGGGCAAAGGACCGACGATGGAAGGAACGACCAATTGAAGAAAGAGAACCAGAGAGGGATAGAAACAGAGAGTATGCGCGTGAGAGTGAGAGAAAATGAAGAAAGGGATAGAGATAGAGGGTGAGAAAGAGAAAAAGCATCCTTAATCGCGTACCTCGACTAGTAGCGCACGGGAAAGAGCGAGGCGCTCGTCGTTCTGCGCATCGTAAACTTCGATTCGATGGACCTGATCGATATCGTCGGTTCTGTGAGTTTCGAACGATTCGTAAAGCGGTGGAGGCACTTTTACAGCGGCACCTGCCGCCCACGTTTCGATTCGTATCGCTTTTTTTCTATCGCGTTTTCGCCGTTTTCCGGACGAAATTCTTCCTTTGCTCTGCTTTGTTCTCTCGCTTTGGATCGACGACGATCTTTCGAAGATACGAGCTATGATGGTCGAGATCGGGAAAAAATTGATACTAAGGGCGATTATAGACGCTTAGCACTGTTTCCTCGCGTTTTCGTCGTTTTTATTGCGATTTTTTTTTTCGTTGCGTTATCGTGTTGATAAAATTGCTATGCTAATTTGGAAATTTTCTGCTGATCATACGCATTCAACGATTCGCTTCTGATAACACCTAAATGATCGCTTCGTCTCTATCGCCGACGATTCAAACCGAACTGCCATAATTGCGAATCTTGGAACAGGCATACCAGAAAGTAAATACGAGTGCGAATTGTAGACAATTATCGGAATATCTAATCGTTCTGTTTCGCACGCTGAAAGGAAATTTCAATTTAACAACTCCAATGTGTTTCTCTTCTCAGCACAAGGATAACCCAGAACTACGACAAATGGCGATTCAAAAGATCGAGTTATCCACGTAGCAAGGTAGAAATATCTGAACATGGAATTACAGTAATGATGTACAATATGAAATGAGTCAGAACGAAGAAGCGATAATTACGTTATACTACAAAAATAAGAACAAAATTCATTCTACTATTACACTAATACCGTTCAAAAATAAAACAAACAAATAATATCGACTTTCGTTTAATCAGCTCGATTAGCCTTTGTTTAACTTCATCTAACAAACTCGATACTGTCCAAACCTGCGCTAATATTTTTTCAATCTTCTCATAGTCAACAGAAGAATTTTGTCTTTTTTCGAATACATCTGTATTCCGAGTAGTCGTCCACTGGGCTCTCTGGATTTTTTTTTACTAGTGATTAGCTCTAGGCGATATTATATCCCACCAGCCATCTATCAGCAAACACACAACGCGCGTAGTCGACGTATTATATTAAGTGAAACGGTATTGGTACAAAGGCCAAGTTTCGCATCGAGTGTGGCTCTAGCACCATCAACGTCACCATCGATCGCGGTTAACGATCTTAATGCTTAGCAGACTAGTAACGTCTAGCTTGATCATTTACCATTCGACGACATCCGATCGACCACGAGTTCGTATAAACAGGTTCACTGTTCGAACTATGCCTTAAAGTTACTACAATGGTAGATTTTAACAGCGATAGGGCTTCTACAGGAGTCTATTTTTATCGTAGAGTCTAACCTGGTATTCGCAAGAAAAATCATCGATAATAGCTCGTACGCGTTTCAACGTCATGCCTTCAATGGAAAATGGCCAATTCTTAGTACTGAAGACTGTGAGCGCTTAGCACGTTGAGTGCCACACAAATTCATTAGGAAATCCCCGTCAGGCCACGAGCGCTGCTTAGAAGCGCGCTGATATTGTGGTATAGCAATGCTAAGCGCATTACTAACGAATTGAAACTTACTCGATGCAGGTGTGTAAACATGTTAGGGCCATTGTTTCTTATCGTAGTAGAAGATATTTACGGTTTAGAACGAAATACCTATGGACATTCATTCAATACGTTGCCAAGTCTGTTTTGTCTAGTTTATCGTTCGGCTCGCTAGATAAGACACTGTCAGTCACTAGTGACTGACGCGGCTTAAACGGAAAATTTAGTATCAGTCACCGATGACAAATAGGCTTCTCGAACGCAATTTTCCACGCACGTATTTTTTTATATTTTAGACAAATTTTGTTAGTCTTATTGTCATTGCGATATCTTATTTGACATGTTTTCTATTCTCGTGAATCTGAACTTATATTTGTGACTAGTGTTGCTTGATCTTCTTTATCTAGCTGTTGGTTTCTTTGACATTCGGTGGCAAGTGAAATAAAAAAGCTTGCTTCAAAATTTCTTCTTACGTGTTTTTTTTTTTTTTTAATTAAAAACCCATGTATTTAATTCTGCT
>JAITYT010000050.1:913192-934979 GCA_025433975.1 Liostenogaster flavolineata
ATTGATATCAAAATAATGTAACCCTAAGATCGATCTTCTCCGTCTAAAAATGCCGACAGATGTTCGATCGTTTCGGAGTGAAAAATCGTACGAGATGGGCGGCATCATAAAGAGAGCATGAACAAGCCCTGTTCGCATATCTTCTTCCGCTTTTTTTGCACGTTTCTTTCTCGTGGACACGATGAAGCACGTTCGTCGTGTATCTCAATCCTGGCTCGAGGCTAGACGTATCCAGGGGATCGAATGGAAAGAAATTTTTTGTCGCGTAAAGAGTAAAGCGTTAAAACTGTTTATCCGATGACCAGGTCAAACGCGACGAATGCAAATACGGAACGAATCCTTGTTGCTACTTGACCGTTGATCGTTCGTTGTTATTACGAGAAGCAAGCAACACGATGTTGGCGTTGGTGAACTTTGAAGTTGAACAACAGCAACGATGGAACAACCGTGCAATCGGTTAACGTGTAAAAATGGCTGGTACCACGAGATAAAAATGCCAGCGTGGGAAGCAGTTTAAATAAATAACAACCCGAATGAAAAACGACGTACTCGATGGAGATCTATCGGTAGAATTTACGACGTGTCTTGTCCCAAATTTACGAGACTAGGGCGATCGTCGATAGATTCCTCTGTCAAAAATGTTTTTGGATTTGCGAGTTAGTAGGAATTCGATAAAAGTTGATCGATCTGCTTCTTGACTCTTTTCGTAATAGTGAGAATTCGACAGAATTTCTAGGAATGATCTATTTTTTACCAATTCTATGAACAACACAGATTCTAGGCCACAAGACGCATTTGGGCCCGATCGACTTTTTCCTATAAGACGACTAACGATTTATAAACGCTTGTTCGAATCGTTCGAACGAAAGTAGGACGTTATTAGCTAATTAAATAGAATAGCTATTATTAGGAAATAATATTAGCTTATTGTATTAAATAGGATAGCTATTGGTGATCAGAAAACGATACCGTGCGTTTCTAAGATTATCGATACAATAAAACTATTTTCTCTGATGAAATCTCTCCATCTGGGTACGATTAACTTTCTCCTGAAATGCGACGAACGATTTATAAACGATTGTGAGATTGTCGACACGCAAACTCGAAGCTATTTTCCCTGTTTGAATCTTCTTGATCCGTGCTCGCGATCGCGACGTCCTCTAGGATGCCAGATTACGTCTCTATTCGAATTCTACGCGATTGAGCCACCTCGGATACGCTATATATAAAAGCAGCACGGATACGAAGCAGCAAAATATCCAACAGCAGCTGTGATCGCGCTGCATCGGTGCAGTCGAACGCGTTTACCTGGAGCATCGTCCAACGAAGAAACCGAGTCGACATCCAATCTCGCGGAACGTAGCGGAAAATGGGCGGTCGGTCAAATCCACGACGAGAGAGAAACTGCAAACTCGGCACGTTTCGTTGAAGGGTCTGGCGGATACGCGACTGAACGTGGAATCCTTCGAGAAGCACGCATTGCGCATCCCTTTGACTTCGACGTGATGTTTTCGTCTATCGTTGCTTCATGGTGAAAAAGGCGAGAAAGCCGGAGAACATTGGAGGAATTCGACTGTCGTGTCGTGGGTTATTTTCAAGGCGTTCGATCATCCGTCTCTAAAGCACCGAACTCCTGTCGGCTACATATTTATATAGTATATCGTTTAGTATAGTATTACGATGTGTCACTGTAATATACTTGATACAAATATTGTATACCAGTTATTTCGATTAATTGAAATGACGAACGTAGTTAAGTAGAAAAGAATAGTTTGGCATCGAGACACTCGATACAAATATACCAATGCAACTCTCCAAAAATTTATCAAGATTATAATAATCGGAACTTGTTGGGTTTTTGGAGCAGAGTAAAGTACACAGCTGTAATAATAAAGCGAAAGTTTAATGTAAAATAATATAACTTCGTGCTTACCGCACGGTACCTAAACGAAGATTGCTCTTACAAAGAGAAAAACGCCAAGCGCTCGAACAGCAGAGCACTAGGACAGCAGAACGCTGGGATAGACCAAACATATCAAAACAAAATAGACTCTACCGTTATGCGATCTCGTAGACGTCGAGCCGTGCTCGTAAACGGGCTATATACTTGACTGTTTGCGTCAACCACAACGGAACTATATTATGTTTGGAACAAATAAATATCGTTTTAAGTATCATCTTACTAGCGATTTACTTTTAAGCGACTAGCGGATGTCTGAAATAGCTGGACTCGTCAACGGACAGTTGTTTCGATTAATTGGAATGACGAACGTAGTTAAATAAAAAAGAATAGTTTGGTATCGAGACACTCGATACAAATATACCAATGCAAGTCTCCAAAAAATTATCAAGATTATAATAATCCGATCTACATTATGTTTGGAACAAATAAATATCGTTTTAAGTGTCATCTTACTAGCGACTTATTTTTAAGCGACTAGCGGATGTCTGGAATAAGCTGGACTCGCCCAAAGACAGTTGTTTCGATCAATTGGAACGACGAAGGGAATCGAGTCACGCGATCCAACTGTAATATTAAATCGACGTCGAGTTTCTATCTATCTTCATAGCCGATTACGAAAACGACCAAGTAGACGAGCGAAGTATGACAGTATAATCTCGAGACTGGTCGAATCGCGGAAGCGTAGCGAGTTCGTGGTCGACGATGGATCAATGGCTGCTCGCTGCTGTGTTATCTCATCGGGAAAAGGAAGGAAGAAAGAAGGGAAAAAAGATAGGGGGAAAAAAGAAGGAAGATTTCAGCCGCGCTTTGAAAATATGCACACCGAGATACCGGAAGATGGAAACGTCGGAAGGACGCCGCGTACGCGTAGCCGCAGCCTTCCTGTGTATTCACCGTGGAAGATTCGATTTTTTCGCGTTGGACTCGACCTACTTTCTCCTTCTTCCCTGCTTCTCCGCGCTTTCGAGAAGTTTAGAGGCACGTACACGCGCGCACCGATACACGCGTAATTACGAGTTGGGCTAGGAGTTATCGCGCGGTCCGACGACATTTAATCCGTGCTTCGCTGCGTCTACTCGTGAAATCAAATGAGGTTGGCAGATTTAAGGTTGAAAGTTTCCTCGGCACTTTTGGTAGTGAAAAATAAAAGAATCCAGCACAACGCGTGTCCCGTGAGGCGAGAAGATTCTTATACTCGCGGCTAACAGAGTTTCATCAAGCGTACATCGAAGAAACTCCGCGACTTTCTTAGCAACAAGAACCGTACAACAATACACCATCGTGTCCTAAAATACCGAAAATACTATCGTATTTAGAACGTCTTATTTTTGAGGAAAGAGACAAATAAAAAAAAAGATTCTTTTAAGTGACTAATTCGTACCGAGTGTCACGATCGATCAACTGTTTCAACGCCAAATTTTCAGCTTTTCACGAATCTGGCCATTTGGTTACTCGCCCTGACGCTTCGGGAAGTTTCTGGGTCTGCTGAGATTCAAGGTCACCGTGATACTCGCGAACATTTTCTTCCTACTCCTCCTCCTCCTCGAGGGAATCGAAAACCGAGTAGTCGAAACACACGGGATACGCGCACTGGTTGGACTGGCAACCGCAAACACGAGAAAGTCGACTGGCAAGAGCGGAGCATGGACGACCAGGAGCTGATGGGATTGTCGCAGTTGCCGCCTGTTCTTGCCTCGACTCTGCGCGAAACTTCGCGACACCGGTAAAGGGATAAGTCGAGCGCGCAAAGACAAGCACCGACCATCGAGTGACATCGATGAGGGCAAGAAAGCGTCGAGTTTGCTCGAGTTGCTGATCGAGGAGCGCGAGGACCGTGTATCGAATTCGACGACGAAGATCCCGCGGCTTCGTTGGTTCCTCGGTGCCATGAGAATGGCAATATGGGGATTAGAACACGTGGGGCGAAGCGGAGAGGGAGGGGGGGGGGAGGGGAGAATTAAACGTCGACGTTGTCGAGGCGTGGAAGCACGTCGTTGATTGGAAGATATGGGCTGGAACGTGACTCCGTGTGGTGTTTCGAGAAGGAGAGTCGCAGAGTGGTGTTCCGAGGGGTTAAAATACGTAACGGGACGAAGCACAATAATGTGAATTTTCATCGATAGGAACGATGTTATCGAAACGTTTCAATTGGTTAGGACGTAGAAAACGTTGGAAATACTTTGCGCGAGCGCCGAGTTGTCTGAAGGTATTTCTTTAGTTTTAATTCATTAACAAGAATTCGTTTCTACTTGTTCGTAGGGATCGCGCGAATATAATAGACATTTTGCGACGATTAATAATCAATAGCAGAATTAATAATAATAATAATAATAATAATACTGTAGCAACGATGGCAGTAATAATAGCGACAAGAACAACAATGAATACGGTAATAACAATAATGACAACAGAAGCATCCACACACCAGCAGCAGTAATGATAACAATGATTCTAGTAGCGACGATAACCACGTAATTTCGTCCATTCGGTGTGCTCCATAGCTAGCTACCGGGAATATCGTTGATCTCTGACGACATAATTATCGCGCAAGCAACGCCTCGACCACCGTCAATTTTACGAACAAAAGAGGACGAATGAAGCGACGAAGGTGAAATACGAGCTAGGAGAGGTGGGGCAATTTTGTAACGCGTCGAGAATAATGGCTGGTCAAAACCCGAGCCAACGTTTTCGCAGTTAAGATCATTATGCACTTATATTACGTTACGTCGATGTTTGGTACCACGGTAGTAACGCAATTAGTCCGGGCGACGTGCTTTGCTCTTGCTAGCCGGCTAATGGTGCTTTCGTAGGCGGCGGAAGGTCGTGACATTATTAAGTGCCGTTTTCCTTTGCTTCCACTTGGAAACGACGAGTTCTGAGAGATGTCGGAGCAACGAGGGAAGAGGGAGAGGCATAAACCATCTATCCATCTATCCATCCATCATTGATACACCCACAAAAGTCTCCCGGTTGCTTCGCTCGATACGATTTACGATGCGCCATGACGTCGCAACCGCGTAAAATCAACGAACAAATACTCGTTTTATCGTTTTCGATTATTAGACCGCGCTATACGGCGGAATGTATCGAGAAAGGGAAAAGAAAGGAGTAAGGCAGCGGTCACTAGATAGTTGTCATATTTTAAAAATGATTGAACGTGAAGGATAGCCTCGTTAAGCGAGTTAATTTTTTCCTTTTTTCTTTCTCATTCTTTTTTGTACAATTCTTTTTAAAAATGAAAATATCTCCTATATTTTTCAATTTACGGTACGTTGCTCTCGAAACGCCCGTAAAACGTTGTTTTTATGGTGCGTTAGTTTTTGTCGTTCGCCTGTCAATGGTGAGGCAATCGACGATTAAATTCAAAATTCTTGACGAGTCATAAATTAGATAGCACATGAAAGCCTCGTTTTACAGCTTCGTTCCTTCGTCTTCGTTTTATTAGGTTGTGTATTGTGAAATATATTTCTCGAAATATAATAAACAATCGAAACGTCAAAATGTTTATTTAAGTTTAAAAATTCGACATTCCATATTATACAACAATAATAATTAACGGAGTTATTAAACAAACACGAATCCAGTCATGGTTGGATTTTACATAGAAACAATTTTGAACATAAGCGCGATCGTTTTTCTTGCTTTCCATACTACGCAATTTACCTTTATCAATGCGATATTCGCATGCGACTAATCGCCACGCGATGGACAATTCAACGTCGACGCCGCACGACTGTTTTTGTCGAATGCGAATTTCCTACTCTGTATTTCGTACGATTACATAGTCGATGCACACGGATGCGTTGGCCTGGAAATTTTAACTAAAATTTTATCGAGAAATTTGCACAAACATGTCGTTTCACGATACGCAGGCTCGTAACACTGATATTTACGACATTGTAGTGTGAAAACGATTAACTCCATAAAAATTGTATTTAAACCTCTCAAACCGACGATTCTAACGAGTTAACGAGTTGTTTATGATATCGAAAAAACGAATAATAATAAAGAACGTAGAATAAGACGGAAGAAAGGAAAGATCGCGTTGTATTTAAAAAAAGCTTCTTTCATACGAGTCGTGTCGTTGAAAGAATCGAAATGTCGCGTTTGTTACCTGAGTATAAACGTCGTGACATCGATTATATGACACGGTCGAGTAACGAATCTCGCTTGAATGACTCGTCTATGAAAAGAACAGTTTGTTTAAATAAATGTAATATATTGGATTGTTCGGAAAGTCTCCGTTGATAAAGAACGATAAGGGCCAATAAGAGCAATACAATGTCCCTACAGTGATCAGAGCAATATATTGACATAGACATGTTATGATATTTTTTTATTAACGGAGACATTCCAAACAACCCAATAAATTGTACTTTAAAAAATATTACGCAGGCATTCGAAAAACGAAACGTTCACGAATATCAAAAATGATTATAAATGGCAAACAAGTCTTTTTAACTGCAAGTTGCAAGTTGCGGTCGTTGTTAGTTCAGTACCAATTTATTATTATCTACGTTTGATTGTAAAAACAATTTTTTGAAGGAGCGGCCATTTTGACTAGTCACGGTAGAAATAGAAATAGAAATATACGAAACTTCGGTAGGTTCAGTGTTAATAACGTTGAATGGTTTAACAGCCTCGATCGTGTCGATATTCTTAACACGTTCTATGCTCTTTCACGAACGAATGCTCGAACAAACGATCGGACCGTATTATTTTTTCTTTGCATTTGCGCGTAACTTACGCGATTAACGACGAAATAATACAGGTGCGAGCCTTTAAAGAATACGCTTAAACTCAATGCGAAAGTACAATCGAGGCAATGGCAATGTTTCGCAATAAAACGCCGGAGGTAATATCCTTAACTCGTCCGATGTCCTTGTACGAATCTATGTAGAAACGCGCAAAGCGACGATATTAATATTTACGCCAACATTTTCCCCTTTTAATCGAAATTCTGATCGTACCGCGTAACAAAGAACAGTATTCTTGGCTCCTCCTCTGTGTTTATACGCACGAACGCGTGTACAAATAACTGCAAACTCGCGGAATTAACGTTGGCACGATGGCATTTCCTTTTTAATTTAAATGCCTGATCGACCTGAATTACAACGAACAGCATCGTTGATTCTATCGGTAGCCAGAGGAATTAACGTCCACGATGATATTTTCCCTTTGAATTAAAATTCTCGTTACTCTCGACGCAACGAAGTAGAGCAGTCTTATATTGGTCAGACCGCTTGCACGAACGTTTCCATGAACGATGCGCAAATCCGTCGAAATTAATATCAAAGGTGGCATTTTCTCACGGTGTCGTTATTTCGATCGAACTGAACAACCAATCATCGAAATCTCAAATCCGAGATAGTTGATAGTCGCTTTGATAGACGATAATTCGAACAATAGCCTCGATATGACTTCACTGACCGAGAAATCCTCTTGCGGCTCTTGTTTGTTTCTAATGTCACGCACGTGCCAGGAGTCCACGTGCCAAGATGCAAGTGGTTCTCGATGAGCTCGTTTATCGCGGTTTCAAAGCGCTGTGTACACAGGATCGAATAAAGCGACGGTTAGCAACGGCAACGTTGAAATCTCGTCTTGAAACGCCTGAAAATGGTTACGCAAGGCAGGACGCGACGATAATTGCGATTCGGTCGATAGAAGGACGATTAGAGGGTGGAAAAAAGAACCGAAGGGTGAATAAATAAATAAACGTTTAAATTGTCCCCATTTATTTAATCGTTGTTCTCCCGTCAATTTTATACCATTGTCGAAATCTGTTCTCCCGAAAATAAAACATTGCTCGTAAGAAGGAAGAAAACTTTTCTGCGAGGTGCTTTATATTTCGTATCTAAATAGTCTTGAAATTATAATTTCTTTATGATTGTTTCTCTACGGTTTCCACGAAATTATGGATAACGAAAATGCAATGGAAAATGCGAAAATTTGAAATAACACGAAGGAAGGAAAAAGAGCAACGTACAAAGGGAGTGACGACACACTCGTTTCAATATTTTATTAAAATCAACCAACGAATTTCAGCTTTGGAAAAGCATGGAAAGGAAGGAAGAAAAAAATTCGACATTCATTGAAATATTAAGGAAAATTTGTTACCTTTCCGAACGCTCTTTTTTCGATCTCCCTTCTTCTTTCTACCATTGCCCTTTTTCCTTCTATTCTCTTTTTCTTCGCTTCCGCGATTCCACGAAATACGTCGAGGCATGACCAATCGTGTCATTTTAATCGAAATAGGACGAATCGCACGTATATCTACCGACGCCGAAATGAAAGCACATCGAGACGGGATCCGCGATAAAGATAGAGGAAATAGAGAGGAAGAAGAAGGATAAGAAATTTCGTAACGTTCAACGTGGGAGTGGCCGTTCCGCGAGAACTACGGCCTAAAGTTTCTTACCTTATGCGCATTTCTCTCGTTTCTATGCAAACGGATCCACCTCATTTCCCCTCCCACCTATCCAGACTCTTCGTTACCCGCAAGGGACCGAGAGAAAAAGTGCACGAAACCATGGATTTACAGTAAAGAATCGCATTTTGAGAAAAGAAGAGGCACGAAATTCGCTTGAGCTCAAATCCGACAATTTTAATCGTCTCGAAAATTACGATAATAGTCGATCGAAGTGTCGAAAAAGATGAAAAAAATGATAACACGCGTTTATTCGTTATTGCACTTCCTGTAAATCGATTATTCGATGAACCTGCACCCTTCGAAATTGCTCGTTTTCCCTTGAACAAAAATTTCGTGGAAAACGACGACGGCGAACTTCAAGTTCACAAATAAAGACGAACGAACGAGATGAATTCGAATTCCCGCGTCCTCGTCGAGTCTAACTAAAGTTCATTGACGATGAATCAACAAGAACTACCCACGTTTCAACCCTATTAACCTTCTAAGGACAAGGTATGTAAATCCATTTTAGCTATCGAACGAGTTTAAATCGCCCCGAGGGATTTGATTTTGCCCTTTCGCATAAAAATTATCGTGGTTTCCATATTTTTCAAGTTATTTAAACGAAACGATATAACGATAAACTCAATATAACGATTAGAAGACTGTCGATATATCGGGCATTTGGCTCCTCCGGCCGCTACACGGTTGTCGATAAATCGGACGCTAGTCCTTAAGAGGTTAAACCGACGTAAATGAAACTCGATACATTCATTTTTCAAAAACCAAAAAAAATGCTGCATCCGAGATTTCCTCGTGGACGTGCTAACGAAACGATCGGAGCAGCAAATCTTTTAATTTCGGCCGATTCTCGAGTGCATGCCCGACATTCCGTCATCAGCAGCGTCGAAGAAGGACGAAGACAACCGATGAACCACCGATCGATAGCCGAATACGAGAATTCACCGACGAATGGCAATCGAAAAGGACAAAAATAAATTCCTTTGTTGCTTTTTGGTCACGCATCGTAGGCAGCTTTGATCGATGTCAGTCCTCGCGTCCACATCGTCGTTATTCACGAGGCGTCGTTTGAACGTTTCGATCCTTCCTTTCGTACCCTTTCCCCTTTGCGCGAGTTATCTCAATTTGTAAGTCGAAACTATTTCCAATGCAAACGGAGAAATATTCATGCCTGCTTCCTCGTGCGAGGAACTGGGTTAGTCGAGTATCCGCTGAACGATACTTAAACGCGAATTTGATGTTACGTCGTATTTCAAATAACGCGATACGCTTCCTCCGTTCAGCCACCTGCCACTCGATTCGCCCCGTCGAACGAAAGACTATTCCGTCCTATCGATTTTGCGGATTCGTGACCCGCTGGCAAGGATCGTCCGCGATGCGAATCCTCGTCTTATCGTCCTCTTGTTTCTACGCGAACGCATTCGATTACCGAATCATCGAGTCATCGTTTTTTAAACTGCCACTTTGAGTACAAAATGGTTCGAATGGGATGTGGAAACGGTCGCGTTCGAATCGATGGATCGTATCCATTTTTTTTCTCGATAAACCGTTGCATACGTAATTCATATGTCGAATCACTTTGGAATCTGAAAGTTCGTGCGTTCCGAATTTTATAAAATCGCATTGAACGAATTCGCAGTAATTTCAATTCCAAGAATCGAGATAAATATTTCCGAGAGCTTCTGTACGTAACGTGTGGCGAAAGAACGGTATTTGTTAACGGAATAAATAATATAACGATGTAAAAATTTCGGTGAATTTGAAATACTTTTTCCGCAGAAATTACAGGCTAACGATTACTCGCCAAAATTCAAGAACGATATTTTTGCACTTCGGTGATTTTAAAATATTAAAATATTCATTCTACATGGATAGAGACTAACGGTTACTCACCAAAATTCAAATTGTCCGAAACGGCAGCAAGGATGCGATCATCGAACGGGTATGTCGGTCGAGTTTGAAGCGAGCGTCGTACCTGAAACAAAAGTTTGGGTTAGTGTCTGCTCGCAAATGTATCCCAAATCGATTCGATACGATCGGATATAATTCCAGATAACAAACATTTGATATTGTAAATTCTCGCGTGCAAGTGATCGACACAAATACACACAGATACAAAGCGAGTCGGTGGAAGCGTGAAAACTTCTCGATTCGGAAAGTTTCGCGTGAAAATGGCGCGTTTCCAACGAATTCTTCAATAACTACGTTCACTTCGTCGAGAACGGGAATCGTCTCTCGAAGGGTCGATGTTCTCCAATTGGCAACATTATTGTCACAATCCTCATTCTCTTAGGATCTTTTCCAAATCATAATATCGAAAATGTTAACATCAAACAATTTGAAAAATCTAGTAATTAAAATCGAGTGCTGGGTAGACGCATTACGCATGCGATGCTCTAGTCCACTTTTTCTTTGCAGTAACACGTTCATTGCTGCCAATAGAATATACGTAAACGGGTGCTACGATAAACCTTTCAACGTGTAAAAAAGGATTACGATATAAACAAGGATGAGAATAAGGACCGAAGGCTCCACGTTAACTGATTAGTTCTTTTTGAGAAAGTTCTTCTTAAAATATAACAAAAATAAAAATAATTATAACTGTAATAATTAAAGTTATAATTATTTCTATAATTTTTATTCTATAGTATAATTATTTTTTAATTTTTTTTCAGCATGACGCATGTACGCGACATTATGCAATAAAAGATTTTTTTTTAAAATGACGCATATATTTGACATAAGCAGTTAACAGGTTAATAATTGCTAATTACTCTTAAATTTAATGTTATCGTCGATTACGCGTATAGAGTAATTATCTAATTCGCTGAGCTGCCCAAGACAGAACGACATCGACATTCTTACTACTTGAACATAGCGCGAGTCGCTTCCCACAATCGGGTGTAAGTTAACCCTTTCTGGATTTTTAACGAACGCTCAGAAGTGAATCGTAAAGAGGAGAATCTTTTTCGTGATTTCGAGAGAAGGCCGAAAGCGGGCGAGTTCAATGCTCTAGCACAGGCGAAATTGGCGGCACCGTGAACGCGACCGTGCTGTAAGCGTAGATTTACCTCTTAGATAGCGCCTGGCGTTCTCGGTCTGCTATCTCACGCTTCGGACTTTATGGTAATAAAATAAAAGGAATAGAAGCGGCGCGATATCGAGGAAACACGCTTACGTAATAATAATTCTCGTTCGTCCGTTAAAGAACCCGATTGACTCTTTCCACGATAAAATCCAAGGGAAATAATTTTGTTTGATGGAAAGGGATGAAACTCAATGGAAAGAGACGAAACACGATGAAAAGAGGCGGAACTCGATGGAAATGGATGGAAAAAGGTGGAACTCGATGCAGAGAAGCGGAACACGATGGATCACGAGACTTTGAAAGCTGGATTTTGAAGCGGGTCGCGAGGCGCCAAGTGATCGAGCTCAACGATTTCGTTGGCGAGACACAGGCGGACGATAAACCAAGGGGACGTGACCCTTCTTTACCTCTATTGCCACTGGCGATAGCGCACCACCATCGACCGACTCGTACCCGTGTAAAATAATTTCGTACGTGAGGAGATTATCCCATTTGCATCATTCGGAAAAGTGGAAAATTGGCCCATATCGTTTGGCCGTATCGAATTGACGCATATCTGCACTTTGGCGATAATGGCAAGGAAAATTCCACGCACATATGATCTTACGATGCAAATGGTTTAAATAAGCCGCTCCAAGAGAATTTCTCAACGTTCGGTCGGCCTCAAAGGAGTCTCGAGTAAGAAGTAATAGGAATAAACGAAGGAAACGGTAAAGAGACGACGACGAAACATTCGATCCGTCCTCGACTTACTTGCGCGTTTGAAGTAACAAGTTTCAAGAGAATTCCGAGACAAAATTAATTGCTTCGGGTTTTAATTTTTTTTCTTCGAAAGAATCTTCCGACGATCTAAGGGAATCCTCGACCTGGAATATTTCGAATAGATCGTTTCATGATATTCTGTGATATTCTATGATATTCCGTTATTCATTTTCCCCTTTTTCGAATGAAAGCCAGCATTTGGAAGGTCGGAGAAAAATCTCGATCTCGATCGTTCCAAATAAGTCGTTGAATTTTACACGCGTGAATATTTAGAACGTATCGATACGGCGGTGGTTCGAATCGATCGTTTCCAAACGAATCCTTCGGTATATAACCTTTCCCTCTTTCGTGATGTAGGATCGTCGAAAATAAGTGGACACGGGAAATACTATCCACACTGTCACCACACGTCCGTCGCTCTTCCCATTTTTCCGAGAACCTCCAGTGACGGTTGCAATTTGGTCGTAGGAAACACGCGTGGGAGCCGATTGTCTCGGCTTTCTACGGTGAACTGCCGTTCCGTCTACGTGCGTAGCGAAGAGCTTTCAGTGGTTCGAGTGACGATGGGTCGCCACAGTGGGACCTCTCGTGTTGTGCTACGACGATCTGAATCGATAATAGCCTTGATATGGATCTCGTCAACTTCAACTGGACGACCAGATCGTAGCGCATTTTTCAGTGAAAAATCAGCAGAACGAAATTTGGCAAAGCAATTTTGACACTGTCTTTCTTTTGAGGCTTCATTTCCATGTACGGCACCTAACTTCTTGTTTGCTTGCGATGCGTTCTTGCCTTTTCGGAAATAATACAATAAGATATGTCTGAAATGCGCGTCTTGTTCCACCATTTTTGTATTCAGATAAAAACGAAACTAAGTAAATAATCGATACAATTCTTTTACGAAATTAAAGATGGAAGTCCAAACAACAAGAAAACTATATAGGTTAGGTGCTTTGAGCACGTTGACGGAACAAAAGAATGTCCTAAGACAATCACTTAGTTGCCAAGCCAATAGATCGAAGACGGCAATTACGTCGATAGATTCCCTTCTCAAGAGCGAAATCCAATGATACGAACGAACGAAATTTAAATTTAGTGGTAGAAACCCTTGGCGAGGAGCGATAACGCGTAATTTATCGATTTCATGAATTTAATCGCTTTTTGCGAATATCTCGCGCTTCTACCCGTAGAGGCGCTCAGAGGATCGAAGACGGAGAGGGATCAGGAAAAGAGCTCGAGAGCTCACGGAGGCCTCACCTTTGTTCGCGATTCGAAAGCCGATTCAACGAAAGAAAAAGAGGAGCGATCTTGCCCTTGGAGCTTGGAGAAGGAGCGATTTCTCTATCGCATCGGTTTCCCGTCGCGTTGCGAAACTCCCTTCTCGTTTTTTGCGCCTTCGTTACGTCACACGCGCGTACGCGCCTGCCTCGTGAATCGACTTACACGGGATGAGAGGATAGGAAGGAGGGAACGAGGAAAGGAAAGGGAAAAAAGTCGACCCTAAATATTACGAGGGATATCCACGAAAATGGGTCACTGGTTTCGCGTACGGCCACTGTTTCTTTACGTACCTCTAACAATCGCCCCGCGCACCTTAATCAGTTCGTCTTTCGAGCCTTGAATTAATTATCCCATCCTCGTTGTCAATTGTTACGTAATAATCAATGGCCGCTTCCAATTAGCGCAATCGTAAACGCGATTAAAACGACTGCTCGCGATACGTCCGTCGTCGTTAACAAGCATCTCATAACCGTTCGACGGACGTCTGCCAATTTTCACTGATATCGAGAGCACTTATCCTTCTTCCTTTCACTTGTTCTAACGAATGTCGTGAAACGTCGTACGCGACGTGGAATGAAAATTGTTTCGTCGCGTGAAGTAGCAATGGGTACTACTCCCCTTAGTAACGATTTTTCCGTGATTGGAAACAGAGCGTCGTCTTATCACATTTTAGGCGTGCGAATTAATTCTCGGCCCTTAACTCTCATCGACCACAGAGCCGGTATCGCTTGGAATTAATCTCTGGAATTTTATGACAACAAAGTGGCATTTCTTTAGGTTTGAAACGAGGTTCGATACTTGATCCTATCGAGAACATAACCTGAAATATCACGTCGCAGAAAATGCTGTATCCTATAATACGTCTAAAATCCGTTCCAGCGGTTTTGAGAAGGAGATTTCAACCTTCGGAACGATGTATTCCCTGGTCGATCAAGAAGAACAGAAAATGAAAAGTTGCAGCAAATTTTAGATGAGAATCCTTATCAAACTCGAATGGATATTTTAAATGCACTCGAAGCGACTCGACGAGCCATTTGTACTAGTTTTTTTAATAAATTAGTGCCAGAGTTGGCAAAAGAGGCTGAAACCTAACTTGCACGTTTGAAATAAACCTTCTCGAGAGAATATCGCGAACGAAAAGAAACTGTTAAGATTGTGACACGCACACGCAAGACGTTCAGCGTGAAAAAGCGATCACCGATCTGTCATAATTGTCTGTTTATATTTAGACGTTTTGGTTTAGGTTTTCGTAACGGTTAGTCCAGTTTGATTATAAACTTTGACTTACAGAAACTGCGCGCGTTTTGGAACGTTCGGAAGGAACATTTGAAACTTTATTAATACGATCAAGAAGATAGGATAAAAAATGTACGTCAATACAATCTTGTTTGTTCGATGATCCAATAAAATCGCAGAAATTCACCGCGAGAGTTTTAGAGGCTCAGAGAAAACCGCTGACAAAGCGAGACCCGCGTTGCTCGAGATTTCTGTAAGCCGAATTTACGTTACTCGCGTATTTTATTCCCTCGTATCCTTGAAAATGTGACTCTGAAAATTCGATTTTCCCCTTAGGCGTTCCTACTTAGTCCTTTCACCTAATAATTTTATCAAGACGCGTAAAATCACGACTTTGACAGCAACAAAAAGCCGCCGTTTAGCGAAGCCAAGACGCTCTCTGCCTTCGATCGTTTCGAGCTCAGAAGCGATTTAACGTGCGAAATACGATCGAAAATATCTCTCTTTCGGTTTTGTCTAGACTACTCGAATCGTTTATCCAATAGGATCGCGTTTCGCCCTCACAGCTCGCGATCCATTCGATTCCACGATGCATCGCTCACCTTCCACCCTCTTCCTCCTTTCGACATCCCCCTGTGCGAAGGAACTAGCTGGTCGCATCGGGGAAAACAGGAACGCATAAATCCAGCGAATCGATATCAGGACATCGTAGCTTAATTTAGAGCGCGACTCTTCGTGGGATTCGCTTGGCTCTGCAATAGCAACTTCCAGGTTTCGTTAAAATTGAATTATTTTGAATCGCGTTACTCCTTGCATTCTAATCCAGACTCGAGTTTTTTGTTCACTCTTTCCTTCTTTTTCCCACGGAATTTACGGATCGCTTTGGAGAGAAAAAAATCATTTCAATTCATGCTCGATTACTCGTCATCGCGAAGGAGACGAGATACCTCGAACACGACTGATCTGGTCATAAATGATTCTGAGATTGTTCGGATTTTGTAGCTTAATATTTTCAAGCCACGGAACTGTCTTACGAAATTCCAACGAATTATGAATACCTTAACACTTTACCGACCGCTAGCGGTTAACCAGCATAAGCACGTTCGACTGGCCGCTTGGCTGTAGATCCTTCCTAGCACCGGTTTTTTTTTCGGTTTAGACTATCGCGTGGGAGAATCTGTGCTTCTCTTATGCTTAGATAAAATTCCTCGATTTCTGTTACAATAGGATGATTAGATTATCAAATCTTTTAATGCTAAAATACATTCATTTTATCTACGTTATCATCGTTCTCTACGTTATTTGCATCGTCTTCGATGTTACTTATTTCACCATCTTCTACATCACTATATCTTAGTGACAATACATAATCTCGCTTTCGAATTATTATATCGCTGCTATCACTTTCGTCACCACTATCGCTTCCTGAATAATTGTCAGGACAATCCGATAGATCATCTAAATAAAACTGTCCAATACTATCTTTTTCGTTCATCGCGAACGATAAGTTTTTTAAAATAATATAAAAATATGGGAGCTTACAAAGCAACGCAACTAGTTTCACTTCAAGATCAAATAACAAATGACTATTTATATAATGATACTGTCGCCGTCGCTTCGGCGACAAAAGCCGATTAATCGGCTAGCGGTCGGTAAAGCGTTAAAAACTTCTCGTCGTGAAAGAAGAAACCCACCAGTTTTAATCCTCTGATCTTCCCATTGGAAAGAATTTCCTCCTAATAGGTTGTTACGTATCGTAGAAAAGTCGTTACGTAAGAGATGAGTACGTCATCGATTATTACGATGATGGTTAATCCGACAGTCGTAAGAGGAAGATCTTTGCTCCATCGAAATACGAAGATAAAATAACACTCGATCGTATATGATTAAATTCCTACCGTACAATCGTAAGAAGATCTCTGTTCCATCCAGTCACGTGGATAAAAACGACGCTCGACTTTACGGATCGATTCGATTCGACGAGGCAGTCAACGCAATTAGCAGCCTGATATCGATTATCGCATCAATAATGAACGATCGTTATTAGGGTAGTTTCGAGGAAAATTAGGTACTCGCGAGAGGGCGACGTCGATAGGACGGGGTAAACACGGGCCTTCTCCTCGAAACGCGCCGCGACTCGTCGTTCCCTATGCTGCGTAGTTCCGGGCGTTCGTTCCTTGCCGATATCACGGTCTGCCAAAGCGCAATTAGGCCACAATTTCGTAAAGCTAGAACCAAGGCGCTCCGTTTACTGACGTGCCACAGTCAAGTATAACGCGATACGCGTCCTGCTACCGTATGCCTGCCTCTACGTTCGGAATACTGCGGAATAGTTCCAGGTGTCTATAACGATGAGTTATTGGATAGTGATTTGACTCCTTTGTTGGCGCTTTGATCATCGTACTGGCGTTTGTCTTTGTCGTCTTTGCGAGTACAGCCTTGGAATACTGTTTCCAAACGTAGAGTGAGATGAAGATAGGGTAGGGGAAATGGTACTGGACAAGGTGAAGAAAAACAGAAGTACAAACGCTGCTGTGTTACGTGGATATGTGTACATATATGTGGGAGAGAAGGGTGGTTTTTTTGATGATCAAAGTGTGCACGTAAGAAGGAATATATCCATTTAATTAATAGATGGATTATGACCAGTACCAACACGACTGAGTAGTCGTGGCCGTGAGAGCCGAGTGGCGCTGTTAAACTTGACTGTACTGATTATACAATATTAGGTCATCCTATAGATAATGTGGTTTTCATAATAATGTACTCTTCAAAAGTTGCGAAGAATAAGAACAAGATTAATTAATTAGCTGCTTTTATGGCAAGTTGATTCAGGTACTTTATTCCCTTCCTCTCTAACTTAAGTCCATACAATTGGAAATATTTATACTATATAGATGTTCAATATTTATTAGTATTTTATTAAATATTTATTTATTCGCGGAAGCATGTTTATATAAAGGAGCCATGCGGGAAAAAAACACACGTTTTCTGACGACGAGCAAGGCTTAAAATAAAATAGAAAGAATCTGACCGTGGTTAGTTACTCGCGATCGTAGCAAGGTTGTAGCTTTAGTCCACTAGGTCCATAAAGTTTAATTTTAAAATAAATTTTGAACGTAATAAAGTCTAGAAAAAAAATTGTATTATAAACGGTATAGCACTATCGCTGATAGTAAAGAAGGAATCGATAGTGATACGGGCGATATGAACGAAGGTGTACTCGTTATACAAATAGATGTAAAAATGATAATGAAGGTTGACAACGGTGAGCAGAGAAAAAGTACGATAACGATATGGAGCGACGATATCCTGACCGAAAAAGACGAGAAAGTGGGAAGGAGAAAGAGTGGAATAAAAAGGGGAAAATAGAAGGGACGAGGCAATCGTCAGTGAGAGCGAAATAAGGTGTTGGAATCTAATAGAAACGAATTCTTGCTTGAAATACGCGCGATCTCTTTCCAAGTTGGGAAGAACCACTCGTACGGTGTAGTGTGGAGAAACGACATTACGAGAAAGAGAGAGGATGGAAGAAGAGATGGGAAGGAAGAAGGGGAAAAGAAAAATCAGGGGAGAATCGAGGTCGAGAGAATGAAAAACATCTCGCATCCGGCGCAGAGATTACGCGATCGTAATTACGGTAAAGAGACGACGAATTGGCCGAGCGTAGGCAGAAACACAGAAGGAAATGAAAAGATCGAGGAGGGAGAGAAGAAATTCGACAGAAAAGATACGTAGGATATCTGTCAGGTGTCCAGCGCACGCACGTACGTTCGTTTTGAATCCTTTTGAAACGAGTCACACCGAATTTCGCGTATCTTTTTTGGTCTTTCTAAATTTTACGCACCTTCTAATACATTAAAAAAGTATTTAGAAATATAGCTACGAGTGCGACCCCTCGAGCCATTTTATATTTCTATTAAATATAGATTTATAAAAATTGAGTAAGAAAAATTAAGCAAATATCTTCTTAATTAAGACTCGAGAGTTGATTATATTGAATTATTTTATGACAATAAAGTTTTATTCATTTTGTATTTATATTACATTTTTTAAAAGCATTTTTACTTAAAAGAAAAGTGCGGCCCGCTGTAACGTTACACGTTATCAAAGTGACTTGTAAAATCATTTGGATTAGCCAGGCCTAGACAAGAGTTTCGTGTATGCAATGCGAAGACCTGGGTTTAAATTCCGGCTTATTCAGCGTTCAATTTTTAATATAATATTTAATATATGTATTAAAAAATTTCAGCCACGAGAACAAATGTCGAATCGTTTAATTTATCGCTGATGTGGATCGTTTCCCTTGATATTCGATATCTGGAATATTCTTCTTCGTTGATTCCATTGCCTTGACTAATGTAATTCCATGCAAAAAGAAGAAAATGACAGACTCACGATCTGATCGAATCCTTCGATTTTTTTCGTCCTCCTCGTTTTAGTCTTCACCACTTACGGAGGTAATAAATATGTTCGAGGTTGCAAGCGACGTAATCGAGTAGTAGTAGCACGCAATATTCGAGACGACGCAATCTGTCGTAAATGCATAATCCGTATATCAGTCGTCGATAAATCCAATTGACACGCTTCAATAAAACGCAGATAATTTCAGATAAAGTTCCTATGTCGATCGAATATGTACTTCCTTTTTCGTTCTCTTCAACCATCTCTCTCGCACTTCTATCCTCGTACTTTTATTTTATCCTATTTAGTGGCTGGCCAGTCAGTGTCGGCTCTCAGGTACGTAATAACGCCACTTAGAGTTTTTTAGGGTGTATCGTGCGATACGAGAGGGATAACGACGGCGACGAACTGGCCGTTGGCCAGTTTTTTGACGCTCGACGTCGAAAACTTCGCGGATGGACGTAAACCGCTTGTCTTTGGAACAATGCCATTTCATTATTCGCGCCGGTGTTACCGAACGTCGCTTTGCTCAAGCTGCTAACTTCTTTGCAATTCAGATTTTACGTTTTCGCAGTTGCGCGATATTCCAACTCTCTTTGTCTCTCTCTCTCTCCCTCTCTCTTTTTCTCTTTTTCTTTCTGTTATTCGCTTCACACGTCTCGCAGATTCACGCATTTTAAAAATGTTGATCCATTTAAATTTGCGCTCGTATAAATCAGCACGAATCAATTTACGACCGCTTCATTCGCGCGCACGCTGCTGCGTGTGGTTAACTTAACCATTCACGCCTCTTCTATGTATTTCTCATGGGTTTTTGATCAATCGGAAAGATGCGAGCTAAGAAATGTCCAAGATCCTTTTCTATCCTCGAAGCATCAAAATCGCTCGCGAGAAACGTCTCGAGTGATCGTTTTGAAGATTGCCATAAAATCCAGCTTCTTATCGAGCGTCTGAGCGTTTTTCAACTAATTTCGAATTGGATCGTGTAAAAATTCAACGAATTCAATCCACCTTGGACTCTCGTAAAACCTCTGAACGTTTTTTTTTTTACAAATTTCGTATTCGGCTGTACTAAAATTCAAAGAAGACGATCTACGAACTCGTTTCATCTTTTAACGACCCCTCTGCATGCAAGAGAGACGACTAAGCGGAATGGACGAGAAGGAAAAGGCGGGAGAAGGACGAAGGGAAGAGAGGAATCGCATTCTCATCCTGGTTAAACAACTCGTGTGTCCGCCGTGGCGACGGTGGCGACGGTGGCGGCGGTCCTGCATTCATACGGAAATCAATAATGGACACGCGCGTACGGGTAATTGGTACGATCGCTTCGGTTTTCCTATGGAATTAGCGCGAATAATGACGCGCGGCCGATTCATAACGCGCGGCACGAACCGATTCGACGACATCTTTCACCATCGACGTCCCGTCAATACCGCGTGCAATGCTAATGTCGTGAACAAAGAGAGAAATTACAGGATGGAATGAAATGGACGAATGAAAGGACGGATGGATAATCTACGCGTTAAACGACGCGTACGAATGAACGCTATTCGATATTCGCATGTCGTTGAGTCGAAGGCGAAAAACCCGCGAAAAATGTCGAATTTGAGTTCCTCGAATTTTATAAAGCGTCGTAGGAGTATGCGTGCGGAAGAGTATGCGTACGGACGATACATCGAAAGAATTTCCATCGCGTGGACATTTTTCAGTGGTGACATCTCGAATAAATCGTCCATAATCGAAGGTGAAGGAACATTGATCTCCTTCAGACGGTTTTTTTCCATTCGAATTTACCACTCTTGCGTTTTTTATGTTATCGAAATTCTTTTAACGCGAAGAAACTCCGCGAAAGTTATTTCGAACGGATTCGCACGAGCTTCTCCGAGTGAAAAGTGACGAGATTAATCAAAAGGGAGATTGGAGAAAAACGGACAGAGAGGAAGAAGGATGCCGTAAAAAATTTTGCCACATAAAATTCGTTCAAACAAAGATCAGGCCGAGATAACGCGAGGTCGAGAAAAAGATGAAAGAAGCTCTGGAAGGGAAAAGGAGAAATATGAGCGGGATAAGAAGCGGCGGCGCGGTACCGCGGTAATTTTCGTTGTTCTTTATCGCGAGTAAACGAAACTCGGGCAACGAGGAACCAAGAAGAGTCGTTTAAATCGTTTCAAGAAAGAAAATACAATCGAATCGCGAATGGACAACGACAGCACTGAACTCGGTTGTCTTAAATATTATATCTTTCTTTCTTCTACGTCGAGCGCCCCTTAGATTGCCAGGACCAATTCTCAATCTTCAAAAAGGGGAAAAAAAGATTATTTCTTGATTACACGAACAAATCGCAAACGATTGAAATCGGTCTTTGTTCGTTTCGAACGATATGGAGCAAGTAACGATATCTACTATTCTCTAAAAACTTTTATAGGAAAAGGAAGAGGCTATAAGATATTTCCTTCGAGCTTCGGTTTATCTATTTCTTACTTAACACGAATCTTCTTCTACAGATGAATAAGTTGATGACGATTGTACTCGATGAAGAATCGTACGATTTTGGGTCTCGTAGTGAACGTGTCAAAGATGGAAAGATCCATTTTCATGAATATTCCTCTCTCTCTCTCTCTCT
>JAITYT010000050.1:949814-963060 GCA_025433975.1 Liostenogaster flavolineata
ATAACTCCAATAACATCGTTTCTAACACTAGAACTGCAAAATCAAATAGTAAACTGGAGTCTATAGTCGATTAAAATAAGTCACTAATACTCCTTGTACTCTTACTAATTTCAGACTATAATATTATGCGTGCACACAAAGCCTTCGACCTCTAAGCATACAACTAAAATATGCAGCATTAAACGTCTTTCCGTTCAGATTCTCTATCGAAAAGATTCACTGTATTTAATTGACCACTGTGAATAACTGACAGCGTAATGGCTATACTTTTTATTATCCTACGAGACGTCAAACAAAAGGCTCGATCACATTACTTGGCTTCTCTACTGAATATTTCCCTTGGGACTCAAACGGTTAAAAATCAATTTTTCTTTTTCCTTGAATATGAATATGAACGTCTTTCCGACGTTTCATATTGCTCGATCTAATAATAGAAATATGAAGTAATGAATGTGCTGACCAAGGAAAGAAAAATACGAAGCTGAAATTCGGAAGGAAGAATCCAGTGGTATCGAATCGATGATTGGCTTCATCGAGATCCGGACTCTGCACCAGGAAAATCGGCCATTATTGACTGGTCTGTTGAATTTAAACTCTGGTCGCACAAAAGAGATGGTTACATCAAAAAACGTCAAAAATCCAATTGTACGAGAGACTTTTATCGGTGGGAGGGAGAGAAGAGTGCTACACGTAGAAGCTAGAAAAAATGTTGATCAGCAAATCGATCGATTGATCGAACTAAGGCTTCCAAAAGTAAAAAACTGTAAAGAAGGAAGATCCAAAGAAAAATAGAAGATATTAATCACCAGTTTTAAGTGACAAGCCGATCGGACGGAGGCTTTTAAAAATAAGAAGCATTAAATAAAGAGAGCAAATGTTAATTTTGTGTTATTGGAATGTCTCTCTCCGCCGGTTTCCGATAGACTGCGTTGATCACGGTTCTTTTATATTTCAATTAAAATATTTTTCATCGTCGGAGACTTTTCAAACAACCCAATCGAAAGAGAGGCTATTAATCGGTAATTTTAGGAGACGAACCGATCGATCGATCGGGCTAAGCCTTCCAAAAGTAAAAAGCCTTAGAGGGATAAGGTTAGAGATCCTGATCCAGATAGAAGGTATTAATCCAACATTTTAAAGTGATAAACCGATCCATCGATCGGAGTAAGCCTTCGAAAAGTAAGAAGCCCTGAAGGAGGAAGGTCGAAAATGCCGCTTGAGATAGAAGATTTAAGAGACGACACGAGAATGCAATCGTCCGAGAGACTTTTATCGATGGGAGTATGCCACGTATAAAATTCGAATTATTACGAAGCACGAAGAAAAATCGTAGAAAATCGTGCGAGTATGCGTGTCCTGGCGCGTGCCGCATCCTCGTACTTTGGTTTTATTTAAGTTTTTCGATCAATCGATCGGCAGGCCAACACATCGATCTCTCGATCGAATTAAGCCGACGCAAAGCTGCCCTGCGAGGGGTACGTCGCGGAAGTCATGCGAAGGGAAACTATTGACAACGTACCGAGTAGAAAGAGGACAGAAAAGGGAAGAAACAATTAAGTTAAAAATTGGAATTAGCACGAAAAAGAGAAAACGAAGTCTTTCGATAATCGAATGATAAACGCGCAACAATTACATTTCCCTCGAGTGTGCAGAATTTCTCGACCCTGGCAAACACGGGATCTCGACCGTTCTCAACGATAGAGGAAGATTATTCTGAAAATTCCAATCGATCGACAATTATTAACTGCCAATTAACACGTAACAGCTGTCTAATGAAACGCACCGACGTTACTTTGTGAATGCACGATCGTTTTAATGACAATCGAAAATAAATGAATTTATTCGTTCTCGATTGCGTTCGAGCGACCTAAAACAACAAAACATCTCCGTAATAATTCGAAACGCATCCGGAACGTTATGAACGTTTAAATTTCTTTCATTGTTTCGTGCCGGCATTTTGCTCCGACATTTTGCCGAACGAGAAAAATTATCGACGAAAAAAAAACAAATGCGTGTTTTTATCTTTCACGCGATCGATGCGGGATCGTTATGTAGTTAAAAACAGCAAGATAATGCGCGAAACGAACGATTTTAAATAAGCGATATTATCGAAGCTTAAATCGATTTCGAAATTTATAAACCACGAAGTTGGACGAGCTAAGCGCGATTAACGAATTGAAGAAATTCTTGGTGGCATTGAAGACATCAAAAAGGGGCCTCTTGATCCCTAATCCTAGATAACAAGAATCAAGTCGTCAAGAAATTGCACAAAATGGCAAAACCGCGTTGCGATAACGTCGGTGGTCGTGGCTGTCGTAAAAACGTTCCTCTTTACGAGGATGAGGGCAGATGGAGAGAAACGAAACGTGAGTGTACAGAAGGAAGGTGGTGTACTTGTGGACGTACATCGTAGTGGTCGAAGCGTATCAGAGCCGATAACTCGTTTTCTTCCTGTATCGAATTAACTCGACATTAGACGTCGATGTAGCGCCAGTAGACTGCTGAGTTCTCGAGAAACTTCTATTGGAAATAAAGTAAGAGAGAACGAAAGAATTGGAGGAAGAAGGTTAATTTTGTCGAGGAAAAAGCACCACTGGAGCCAGTGCAAGCTAACGCGGGTAATTCCCTGAAAATGATTCGTCCCAACGTCGTACGCGTCATTTCTAACATCCCCACGATCTTATTTCTTATTGCACGCTTGAACTCCGTCTACTTTCTTACCAGGAGAGCCTCGATGACATTTTTTAGCCGATAGATAACGTCGTGAATCCTTCCTACCCTAAAGGAGATCATTGCACGTAAACTTTGAAGCTTCGAGAAAAATAATTGAAATAAAACATTGAAATTCTGATAATTCTGAGATATCCATCAGCAAGCGCAGAACACGGAAGACCTTTGGCGGGATCGTAATTCGTAGGAGTGATATCTCGACACGAACAAATCTCGAAAACAGTTGGACCTGATAAATCGAGACGTCTCGACAGAGGACGAGGACCGACAGGCGTCGTATCGAAGGATTCCTCAGTCGATATACGTACAGAAGGCTAAAGTAAATAATCGGAGAAGGACCGGGCGATCCTCCAGCGTTTATTCTCGCTGGAGAACTGAGAACCACCGACATTTCTCGAATCCGTAAGGATAAGCCTCGAGATCCAAAGGACAGATCATTCCACAAGCGGAATGGCGGAAAAAGTAGGGCAAAAGGAGCGCGAAATAGACGGAAAGAAAACGTGCATCGAAGCGCGAAGAAGAGACGCGTGCATCAGGTGCATCGGGCGCCTTATTTCGTCTGGCTATTTTCTCACCTTTCTCCTTTCTTTCCTCCTTTTCCGCGTTTCAGTTTCGTTCTCTCGAATAAATTAGATCGAAGGCAAGGCTGTCTAAGCTCAACCTTTTCGATATTTCGGTGTGGAAACGTGACTATTGGTGTGTACCGAACCTCAATGCGCAACGCTTTTTGTTATCAAATTTAAGATCGGTCTGATTAATAATAACTCGTTTTTCTTATTAACTGGATTAAATGGAAAATAAATATGAGAGCTGGGAATCTCTGGGATTCAAAACAAATGTTCTTCGCGAACGAAGATTTAAGAGCATAGAAAGTTCCGAGAACATTCCAGAGACGCGGGAATGGCCAAAATTGCCAGCGGGCGTCAACTTTCTCCTGCATCACACTACCCAATCTCCATCTTTTCCAAATTTCATGGCTGTAGGAACAAGAAAGCGAGTATTCGAGGTCCTTTACGAAAAGAAGTCATCACTGATACGACGTTCGATTGCCGGCTTTTACATAGATGTCGCCACACAATAGACACATTAATTAGAGCCAAGTCCTTCGCGAGAAAAATTCGGAGATAGTCTTGTGAAACAGTCTCGTTTAAACATCCATCTTCTAACGGGGCTTGTAACCGTCTTGTACCGATACAATAAAGATTGTGTTGACATAATAAACTTAATTTTAATAGTGTTTTTTTTCTTGCCACACCATGGCATCTTACATAACAGAGTTATCGATGGTCCGTGAAATCGCAATTTTTCCATTGTGTTTTCGTACTTTCGCGAAACGGTTTCGGTCGATTTTATATTTTTCATTTTATTCGATAACCTTTTTCCATCATTTCGGTAAATTCGTTATCATAACATTGACAAAAGTCTTTCAAAAAAATTATACCGTCATCTGTTCGTGAAAACCAAAATTAATTTCATATCAATTCAATGTATAAAATATTATAAATTGATTGATTTTATCGATTTAGTGAATTTTCGACATCGATCATTGGCCGAAGTTGTTATAAATGAAATCAAGGACAGGAAGGAGAGTAAATCTTACATTCTGCATAAGGAGTACGACTGTAGCTTCGCGTCGACCTAATTACGCCTCTTATTCGACGCGTTGTCGTTACGTCAGGCATCGTTACATTCGCTTTCACGAAGTACCTCCCTCATCATCGCTTTCGATGACGCTCGAGCGCAAGAAGATGTAAATAAATATCTCCTTCTTACATCGCTTCTCTCTCTCTTTCTCCCTCTCTCTCTCTCTCACTCTGTTTTTCTCTAGTTCCTCACGTTCTTTTCCCGGTTATTTTTTCCCCTCTTTCTTTTTTCTCGCAAGCACATCGCGTTTCTCGACACGGTAAAAATCCAACTTGTATTTCTCGTCTCAGTTATTCGCGTTTACGCGAATCCTTGCAAATACAAGGACGCTTTTTCTTCTCTCTCTCTCTCTTTACCGTCGTACGTCTTTCTACCCCCACCTTGACACAAAACTTTGAATCCCCTGCATTGGTGTAAAGTTCCTCGGAATACGAACGATTTCCTCTTCCTCCTTATGGTTCTCGGTATTCCTCGTTCGCTTTTGATCCATCATACAAATTATCTCTTTACGAACAAAACTAATCGTTGCACGATATCAATATTTTGACGTGTTAATTCGTTGATTTCTTTGTTATTTCTCTATCGATCTACTCTCTTTATCAACCCCTTATAGGCCATTCAATTTTCTACCGTGATTTTTCAATTTTTCCATCCTTCCTAATGTGTAGATCTCATTTTTATCGTCTTCTTAGAACACGATTAGATTTCTTGAAATTATACTTGCAGGATTACAAAATATTGTTGTTTTACTAAAAGCGTCGAACATTATGAATTTTCTCTAACATCGTATCTCGAAGTTGATATTTGTCGAATCCACGTTTAGCACTTTCGGCGACGCTTCCCTGTCACAAAACTTTATCCACATTCGGCACTCACCATCCGCACGATATTTTATGCCGGGCATCGACAGCGAATCCGCTTTGCTCACGTGCAGAACTGTGATCGGGAAAGCTTGTTTTACATTACAAGCAGCTTTACTTCTGATGTAAATCAGTATAGCGTATGTTTTTAATACGGTATTTCTAAATACAGTCAAGTCTCCTCTGGCGCGTTCGTCAGTGGCTGACGACTGTACCCGACGTTCATACCAAAGTGGTTAAAAAGGATTTTTCTCGTAAAGGGTTATGTACTTGTAAGGTTGTAAAGGATTAAATTGACACTTCGAAGTTTGGCACGATTCGCAAAATTGTACTTTTGCCTACCTTTCGATTAGTTCAAATATTCATTAAACGTGTACATACCCATCGGCAGATCGAACGTGCTCCGTGACCCAATTCTCACTCTCGATATTTCCTTTAAATTTGACGGCGTCGATTCGTTATCTTATTCCTCGATTTACTCATTAAATTGTTAATGTCGTTATCGGCTTTTTACTATTGTCTTCGATGATGCGCGAATTACTATACGTATTTCTGCCAACCTTCGGCTTGCGAATTTTCTCGATTTCGACCGAAACCGGATTATCGGTTTTCGTCGCTTTAAATCGGTCCATTTTACGTCGAAACACGCGACACGAAACTCCTAAGCCAGAATTCCGAAAAGTTCGCGGAATACATTTAACGATACTTTGTATCAAACTGCAATCTCGATGAAAGAGTAGCGTATAAGCCAGCAATTAATTAGTTGTTTAACGAAATAAATGCATTACCGGTGTCACGGTGTAAATGTAGGATCGTGCAAAGTTACGATATTTACGCTTAACCGTGTCCCTCGTTACGCGCCTGATCGTCGAAAGTCGTCCTCGGTTTACTCCGATGCAAAACAATCTAATCGAAAAGCGTCGAACGACAATCTCAATTAATTTCCCAAGAAAAAGAATCGACGTCGTTTTAAAATCGATTCGATAGTTTATCAGCGTTAATTACGGTTAAAGTTCGCTCGTAACTATCACTCGTAACATGAAAATTATATCGGAGACGAATAGATAGAAATCGATGAATCGAGAACAGGTTTGGATAGACTTTCGCTCGAACGATCGTTAATAAGCATGAGATCTTCTGCGCAAAAACAGTTCGAATCGAAATCAACGACGAAGTCTCGAAAGGCACGCGGATCAAGCTATCGGCTGAATATCGAAGCCAATCCGTCAAGATTTCCTGAATATGCGATACACGCATACGCTAAATATGATTTTTTGATCGAAGTGGAAAGATCTCTCGTTGAATTTGCTTTCGCCAAAGCCCACGAAAATTCCAATCGCGATCGTGAAACGATTTCGATCGAACGACGGAATAAATTTTCGAAGGCGACGAAGCGGAAGAAAATATTCTAAACAATTTTTAATCGTTCTAGATGGCGTATCCTCTTCTTTTTTAAGGCTAATGCTACACGCGATTCGAAGCTATTTCCGAAAACGATAACGCGGAAGATGGAAAGCAGATCCTCGCTTACGGTACCTTTTGACACCGCGATTGGAGCCAAACAACGAACCCTAATAAATCACCGTCGAGCTCCGTCGAATCCATCGAGTATAGCGAAAACTGGCAACTTTGAGGACTCGTTATTAAATTCAGCCAACTTTCGCGCGACCTCCTCTCTCCTGCTCACCCTTTTCACTACCTTGCGTGTTACCGTGTCCTTTCCTGCTCCACTTCTACCCGCAGACATTTTTCAACCTAAGCTCCGAGAACTCCAGACGAAAATCATGGAACTTTCGAAACGCTTTGAACTCCTCGGTGCGCCTCGTCATCGCGAAACGATGATCGTGGAAACGTTCGGACGCGTACGATCGTTTTGGCAGACTCCGTAACTTTATCGATACTTTGGACTTTGTTTCTTCGTGGCTGCTTTTATTCTTCAGCCTAGAGATGCTCTCGTTATCGCGATTATTACTTCCCGCGTGATCGAGTTCGTGAATTTCGATACGCCTAGAGTGAGGCTTTTTTGCCGACTTCTGAAAATTGTTACTAAAATTATCTTACAAAACTTTTCAACAACTTGTCCAACTAGTTCGGATGCAAACTATCAGAAAACCGAAGAGTAACGTCGCATTTGCGCGTATCAACATTTGTTTAATATTAATCAGTTGTTTGTGCAAGATATCGATTAACGAATCATCGATAGCGAGGGTTAAAAATGTATTATAAAATTATTTATGTAGGAACAAAGAAACGAGTATTCAAGGTGCTCCGCGAAACAATCTTGTCTAGTCGTCCATTTTGTAATAGTCTTCTTTGTATAAACATTTTTGTAACAGTCTCGCGTTGATTCAATAAAAATTGTGTTCACGTAATAAATTTAATTTTAACGGTGCCTTTCTTCTCTTGCCACGTCGTGACATCCCACATTTATTTTGATTTGACTAAAAAATGCAATGTTAATTTTCATTCTCCCTGTGATAAATAGTGAAACGACGAATAAATTAACGATGAAAATGCGGAACGAACGGAAGCATGCCTGCGAAAAAATCAAAGTGGAAAAAACGAATCGTCCCGTTAAATTAATAGGATAAAAAAATAGTGTTAATTCTTCGTTCTTTAACTGCGGTAACAAAAATCAACGACGTAAAAGGGGAAGCGAGGCAAATGAAAATTTTGGTCGGAGTTTTTCTACGACGTAACGAGGAACGATGGAAAACGTGGATCGACGAAAAAGATAGCGTGGAAATTCTCTTTTTCCCGATGCGTGGCCCCCCTCCTCGTGCTCCCCCGCCACAAAACTTATTTATTCAACGTAGCCAAACGTTACGGGAGCGACTGATTGATTTTTAACGCGTACAAGCTAAAATCAAACGTCCGTGAAATCAAACTGCTGTTATTAATGAGATGCAAGACAAACAGGCGGAGGACACGTCGATCATCGGTTGAGCTTTTGCCGGAATATCGATCCTTTCAATTACCGCGGATTATCGCGAATCCATCCTTTCTCACCGGCCTATTTCGCGCTTTTCACTTCATCCTATCTGCTGGACAAACACTAATGGAAAGAAGCAAACAACATATTATTCGGTTACTCGATCCGTTTAGTCGCCTGACGACTCGTTTATCCGTTTACTCGCTCGTTCGATCATTCTTAAAGAACGATTTATCCATTTAATAATTAATCAACGCATTATATCAAATAATTAAATACTAATTAATGCATAATAATTAATCAATTATACAATGCATGTATGAGGAAATAAATAAATTAAAATAATCCTGTTGAATACCTAAATGTGTAAGAAATTTTGTAATACCACCTCTACTTTACCAAATACCACAAAAACCGAATTAACCATAAAAGGGACTACTTATGTCCAACCTTACGATTGCATACTTAATTGCATAATGATTTTTACTTTTTTTCTATTTATGTAATTTTACTTCCCTTATAACTAACGTAAACTTACTTCGTGAAAATAGATTTTTGTTATTCGTGCAATAAAAAACAATATCGAGTAAAATTACTCTTTTTATTTCTTATAAATCGCAGCTACAAGACTAGAATATTACGATGAAATAATTAAAGCGGTCTTTTTTCTTCTCATAAAGACATCTTTATACAATAATTCGATTCTGATTTTCTTTTCAAAGTACTCTAAAACAAAACAATGGGAGTCTAGAACAGTGAGACCTAGTCCTCCGTCACAACATACGCATCAAAGATCTCTCACATTGATGTCGTTCAGACAGAAAAAAATGGAGTAGTCGTGTCCGTCTCCAACATATAATACATTCACGATACGATTCATTCGAACGTATTCGAATGTGAAACGTTTGTTGCCACGTCGCGTTGAATAGAAAATTACCGAAATTGTTATGAATTCTGGTACATTGACTCGGCAAATATTTTCTTCAATTGTGCAAACGAACGATCGTTACGTCGTTTTGAAAACTCGAAATGCGCCTGTTTGCTATCGCGCCAGGAGAATAGAAGAAAATTTAGGCTCGATAAAAGGATTTGATTAACAAATTAGTAAATTTTTAAAAGGAACGAAGATCCTATGCTTTCTGATTCCTTCCGATCTTCCCTTCTACTTTCGACGAAACTAAAATTATTTTTCCTCCGCGTTCCAGTTGCGTCGCGTCATTACGTCTAATTCGATCCAAGCAAAGGAAGACAAACGACGAGTTATCGTAAATAATATCGTGTTTCTTTGCACCGTGTATCCAATTAACGTTTCAACCTAAACGAGCGTACGATGAGAGGGAAAACAAAATAGAGGGAGGAGAGAAAAAAAGAAAAGGACGAAAAAAGAAAGAGGAGGAACGAAAATGAAACTCTTTCGTCCGCATCGCGTGGCATCGACACACAACAAACTGTCAGTCGGTTGTCAACTTCCGTGTCACGGCCATCTCCTCTTCGTTCTCCTGCTGGAAACCCGATTTTCAACCCCCCAAATTCCGTTTTTTTTTTCCTTTTTTCTCCTTTTCTTCGCACCTCGACAACAACACCGACATCGACGTAGACCGTAACGCGTCCCTACGCGTTTTCCTTTTTTTTCTTTTTTTTTCGAGGATTTTAACGCAACGTGGCACGTTGACATCTCCGTGACGCACGTTCGCTCGCGCGTCCGCCTTTACAACGAAACACTTTTTACGCGGATCCGTGGCCTTCTTTCGGTTTGCACACGGCAACGGAAAAAAATACGCGAGTGCTACAACGATCCGGAATAAAAGCGACTCGCTATCGCGAGGAGGGAAGAGAGAGGCGACGTACGGCCGGACGAAAAATCTTTGTATCGTCGTCGTGTTCCGCGCGAATTCGACAAAACTACGTAATAACGGTAGGAAAAACGTAGGGAAATAGGGGAGAGGATGGAAGACGTACGAGCGCGGAAGCTGAAACGAAAAAAAAAAACGGATGTGCCGAAGAAAAGGATGAAAGAATACTTTTTTCTTTTTCGTCTGTCTTCTGTCTTTCTCGCTTTTTTCTCCCTTTACATCCGCTCCTCCTTGCCGATTGAAGATTTCCTTCGTTTCGAAAAATGGCAGGACGAAGTGAGGGACCGAGCTTCAAACTTCTCGTTTGTCGTGCTTTCCTATCGACATTATAGGAAATCGAGAAGAAGTCAAATCGAGAATAGGATTATGAAGGAGGGAGGAGCTAAAACGGAAATATTAAAACGAAGTCGATCGTCTTTGGCATTTTCTATGTGTCTGCAAGCGTTTCTGCGACTGAAGAATGGAGGAGGAAGAACGAGCATTGATTAACGGATTGGAAGAAGGAAGAATAGAAGAAAAGATGGTACGATGAATCACGAACGACGCAAGAAATCGCATTATTGTTGAAAAATATGAATGTACAATCCAGTTTTTATCGAGATCCCGGGATAGAGGCTAACAGAAATAAGACGATTGCGCGGATCAACAAGGGGATAGACAAGGGAAAGAAGGGATAAGTGCGCAATGGGAAAAAATGTAGGGGAGAATTTGAAGCGACGATGACGGATCGATGCTGACATTCTTGATCCTATTTTCCACTTTCAAAGAATAAAAATGTCGTTATCGAAAATAGATGCAAATTTACGCGACGATTTTTTAATTTCGTAAATTGCCTCTTCGTTCACTCGACGAATTAATCCTTACGACCAAGTCGAAACTGATAATCGGCCATTAACGTAACTACATCAGAAATATGTCCACGATAAAGCCAGGAATCAACTCGAAACCCTAATCACGAAATTTAACACAAATTTATTTAACATTGGCACTTATTCTCGTTTTTACTAGGGTGAAAACCTCGTTTTCGTATATTCTTTCATTGTTCCTACGATTCTTTTTTTATTCTCCCCTTTAGTACTATCGCTGGTGCATCTCTGTATTCTGTCTTTGACTTTCAAAAAGAAAAGTCGAAATCATACCGCCTCTGGAAATCTTTTAAACGGATCTTCTTCATTCCGCTAAAAAATCTCTTAATTCCAGATAATCCAACGGTGTTCGTAAATCTTTCGAAGAGAGGCACCTACTCTCTCGTATTTAACTCGAGTTATATTTTGGACGGTCGTAAGAAATCGACCTGGTTCCAATGAGATGCGAGAGACGTATTCGTGGGATCGATAGATCGTCGACGCGATTTATGGTAGGAGAGATTTAGTGCGCCGTGATATGGAAATGGCTCGCGGGCCGAGCGCGAGGCCGTCGTCGAGAGGAACGTGACTTCTTGTTGGTAAACAGTGGTCCATATCGCGGACCTTTCGGTGAAATGGAAATACGTACGCATGTGCGTCTCTTTTTCTCTTTCTTTTCTCTCTCTTTTTCTCCCTTTTTCTGAGATCCTCCATCACGCCTCTACCTCGTATCCGGCTACCTTTGGCAACAGCCCACTGAGAAGTCGCTCACCATTTTCAAAGAACGCAAATATTTGACCCTCGCCAGTCGATGTTCATCTCGAGCCAAAAATTCATGCGTCGACGCAACCTACAAAGAATCGTCGAGTTCTTCGAGTCCCATCGTAAGGAAGGAACTCTTGGCATTGCTATTCAATTCGAGTCCCAACCCTTCCTCTCGATGGGAATTGAATAGCAATGCGATTCAACTACGTTGCCTCTCTACGCTGTCTCTACAGAGTTGATGCTCTTCGTTGCTTTTGATTGCTGCCGATGGGATATGATAACTTTACGACCGATAGCTTTCAAAAACGAATGGAGAAGAAATCAGCTCTTTGCACTAGAGCGGTGCCTCTCACTCAACGCACGATTCGATGCAGCAGTTCGAGAGGCATTTCTTAAGCGTCACAGCGCTTTAGGTGGCATCCTGAGAAAAGAAAATTTTTTTTGGAATGAAAATCTGCCTAATTAATTTCTATATTCTCCATAAACTAGTTAAAAAAACAGAAGAAACCCACTTAACATTTACAATTTATAAAAATTTTAGTAGACCAGATTTAGTAGACGAGAATTATTTTATAATTATTATTTTACGTTCTAATAGAACGAATCTTTCCGAATCGAAAGGTGTTTCATCGAATTTGCTCCCTCAGTTGCTTCTTCTATCGTACAAATTCTTCCCCTTTGTCAGCTCCACCGGAGAACACCATCTCTCCCTCTCTCTCTCCAAATTCCTCTTTAATCGCTGTCTAGTCGCGTTTGATGTAACTTCGATGAAGAACGACTGTTTCCTGTGGAAGGCCGAAGCGAATTTTTCTACTTCGGCTTCCTTCTACGTATACCATCCTCCTATGCTTTATCATCGTTAATCACGTGCGCGGATCACGACCGTTTTACCGCCGGCATCGTTCTTGGAATTCGCAAAACTCAGCTGGAGGAGGATTCAGGTTGTATTTGTGGGTCGAGGCTGGGAGAAGGCACGCTTTTCACCGTCAATGAAATTCGACGGGTTAACGATCGAACTTAACCTGCTACTCCTTCTGCGCCTGGCCTACGCACTATCGCCTCTCCTTCTTTGCTTCTCTTCTTCCCGCACTTCGAATCAGGATCCTCTTTAAAAAATTGACGAGGTTCCATCCTTTTTGGGGAAAAGTCCTTTCCATCCTCTTCGAAGATCGAAAATATTGGACGGTTTTTACGCGACAATAATGCAAGAACAAGGAAAACAAATGCTTCGAAAAAGGAAGCAAAGAAACAGGAACAAGACGCTGGAAACCTTTCGTAATCGATACATGGATCGACAATGGCATCAGAAATAATAGAAACGAATGGATTTTCCTTCCGCGTTGCCAGTATTCCGATGTTTTCTCCGACTCTTTTTTTTTCTTTGGCGCGTTGTTTTCGTCGAATGATCACTGTACAATTTCCCTACGGCCGCGATCCTATCGACGCTGCTTTCGCACTATTCTTTTTTGATTCGACCTCGAATCTTCCTTGCCGTATCGTAGAACTCTAATTATTCATTGATTCGATTCGACGAAGTCGGAAACGAACGTAGAAATTTGCAGTTACCATTTGCAGTTCTCTCTCTCTCTCTCTCTCTCTCTCTCTCTCTCTCTCTCT
>JAITYT010000050.1:984885-995629 GCA_025433975.1 Liostenogaster flavolineata
CATCACCATTCATCTCGACTTATTCGTTTTTCTCATTCGTTGTCGTTAGCATCGCGTTTGTATTTTCCTCTGTTTTTTACCGTTTTCTACGGGCTCTTCCCCTCTTCCCCTCCCGAAAATCTCTATTGTAACAGCACACGATCGTGTGGGATGCGTTAAGAATGACAAGGAAAGCGTTAATGCCGACACCGCCCGTATTTTCGTTATTTTCACGGCTGACCTATATTCCACCGGCCGTTTCCCACACCACCTCGCACGCTCTTCCATCCTCCTTCTCTCTGCTTCTCGTCCACCTTCGCCTTTTGCTCCTCTGACCTACCTCGCGTCTGGTCGCGCCATCTTCTTCTCCATCGCGGCTCGTGGTGTGCTCGTTTCGACCTCCCATACGTTCTCGTCTCTCCTGGGACCGAACTTCGAATCGCGACAGCTACAACGAAATCATTCGAGCTGATCACCGCCCTTTAATTCCGTTCTACGACGATTTTTCTCATTCTTCCTCTCCTTTTCCTAATATTAATCCCTTTTCGTGCTTTAACGAGTCTGACTCGTGGCGAAGATTTTCGCCCAAACATGAATATCACGAGCCAGACTCGCGGTGGACAAAATTTTTTCTGATAATGAAACTCGGATTTCGTCGAATTAAATGGCACGGGAAGGGGTTAAATACTTATCACGTCGAGATCTCGAGCAAACATTTCCAACGACGTTGCTTTTGAGATTGATAGGGAGGGGAGTGAAGTGTGAGAAGTAAGAGATAAGACGTCTCAATGGAAAAGTTATGGAAGTGCTAGAAAACAAGCCACTCGGTGATAGTTCTTCTAGGATCGCTAGATTCTTATTGTAGCGCTATGAACGATCCGGGTATCGATACTACGACACCGAAACTCCGTCGAATTCGATTCCTTCGAGTTTCTGATTTTCTTCGACATCATAAGAAGCTAAGACATCGCCAAGAATTCTCTCGAGTCATCTAATACGAGGGAACAATGATAAAATCGATGCCGCGAAGCTGAAATTCCATCGAAACTTATTTCTCGAAATTTCCCGGTTTCCTTCGCTCTCGAAGAACCTGAAGTATTGCCATTAATTCTCTCGGTTCGCCTAGTCATGGATGAACAAAGATAAAGTCTATTGTCATGGATCAAGATAATCACGAAGGTACCATTTACATTTAAATCTAATCTTATCGAGCAGAAAGATTCTTTGTTGGAATGGAGTATCTTCTTGAATCCTTGAAAAATTATAATACCGCTTACGTAATCCCCAGGAAGCTTTGGAAACTCCACTCGTCATTGAAATTCTTTCCTTTTTTTTGGCGGATACGATAAGATAGTAGACGACGATTCAATAATAAAATTACAAAGATCTTCTTCATCGAGCGTCATCGAAGTCCGTACTTGCCTCGTCTTTCATCGTTGTCGCCAAAATTGCTCCTGAATCCACATGCTAAACCAGGCTTGTCCAACCCAAATCGTTTTATGGGCCACTTTGATGACGTCTAACGTTACAGCGAACAGCACATTAGGTAAACATGCTTTTAAAAAATATAAAACAAATACAAAATGAATAAAACTTTATTGCTATGTCAAGATTCGATACAACTAACTCTCGAGTCTTAATTAAGTTAGCCAGGCCTGTGCTAAACGGTAAGAACGACTAACGACGGACTCCATTTTCATCACAGTCGCCATAACGTTCTTGTGGTTTTCCACCCCGATAGGACACATTGACACATGATACGAACATCATTCAACCGTGTTTTAAAGTCAGTTTCGATTACAAATCACACACTACAGTACTATCTACAAATACCTAAAAACACCTGAAAAGTCTTTCGATTTTCACAAAAGTAAAAAATTTATATGACAAATTTCGCAACGTACAACAGAGTTGTAAAACGCTCAAAAAGCACTACGATTTTTCCACGATCGAAATGGACGTTAGAAAGATCGTCCTACCTAATATTTTCCATTATCTTTTCTTCTGTACTTGTCTCTTCGTAACGTTCGTTGTCACACCAAAAAGATTCTACTGCTAAACTCACTCTGTTTGAAATGCCAATCGCAAACTGAATTCCCGATAAAGACGACCTCAGCGATTCGCGTGATTTTCGCGCGATGAAGAAAAATATTCAGGAGGTAGGAAACACGCGGAAGTTATCGCAAACCGCTTTGCGCGTGGAACTTCTCCCATGAACATCATTTACATTCTTTGTCCTATATATCGGTTACGTTTATTGTGCGGCTCGTGGATCGATGTAACTGACCCGTATCGCATGCCTGATTCATACGTAAATTTCGTGCCATTGTGCAATAAGCTGGATGGCCAAAATTGATTATCAATCGTTGAACGAGCGCCGGCCGACCCTCCCCCACTAGCTTTTGCTCCCCTCAGCCTCACGAGCTTAACGCATTGCCGAACGTAGCGCTGACAATGCACGCGTCGACGTTGCGATCGACGCGACCAATGTTTCCTCTACAAATAAAGCGAGCGACACGAGCAACCGCCGTAAAAATTTGTGAGATAAATGGTTTAACTCGATGCTTTACAAAGGGCGAAGGGTTAATCGATTAACCAGTAGGTTAACCGAGCATGACGAATTTATTCGTCGCTTTGTAGATCGGTATTCGACGCTTTACGGATCCAAATTCGAAATTCTCGTTCCTCTATGGGTTCGTTGGTAAACGGAACGGTAATTCGTCTGCTAGGAAAATGAAACTGTTGTTCATAGTTCTTTTTCTTTTTTTTTAAATACCAAAATTTGCTAATTTACTCGTTGTATCTGGATCACCATTCGCGTTCATTTATTACGAACACATTTATGTCGATGTATTGCGATACATTTGTATTAAACTATCAGAATCCGCTTATCGACGCGTTGATTATCGGGTGAATATAACCGCAAGAATGAAATTGTTTTGATTCGATTTGATTTGAGAATGCCAAATTCTGGTACACTTTGAGGAACGAGTATTACACGTTCAAAAAGGTATAAAGACGAGACGAGTTGATTTCCGACTGTTGAAACATATAAAACTATCTTACTGGCCGTTAATGGTCGTAGTGAAATGGCGGCGATTAAACGAGATGGGACACTTGGAAATCGAATCGATGCACGGGACTGTTGCATCGCGTTTGCTCGGGATTTGCAACCTACGATAATTATCTTTGACCCTGTTGCTATCTCCTTCGCTTCCTTGGCCATCCTCTTGGTCGTCCTTCCCCTCCTTGGCTCCTTTATTTCCCACCGACACCCACAAACACAGGCGATAAATCTTTGGAAACGTTCCCAGGAATGTCACGATGACCGTGGTAATGGAAATCGAGAGACGGATGGATATACCACCGTCGAAGGAAAGGTTGGGTCTGACTTTATGATGCTGCGATTTCGTACCTCGGTTCCGTCAGTTTGTTCCGTTGTTACGGGGCCAAAATCGTCGTCGTTGTCGCGGTCCTAGCCATTGTTTATGCGACAATAACCACCGATTTGCCACCGAGGGAACCGAACACGAATTCGTGCTGCTATCGATCGGCTGAAACGATCGACATTGTAACGATCTAACAATAAGCATCTACGTTTACTTGTTAACTGTTACTTCTTTACTCGTTTATTTTTAATTAAAGTACACCGTGACTTTGCATCGAGGACCAGAAGAAAGAAAAAGGGCAAAGATTAAGAATAAATGTGCGAAGTAAAAGAAACGAATTAAAATTGCGCGTATGTGAATCGACAAATAAAATAAGATTTTTATTTAACCCCTTGCACTAGATTCAACTCGAAAGAAGTCAGTCCCAAGCGATGCGCCCGAATTGTCGAGAAAGGAGCCAAAGTAGCCAAGACCGAATCGTAACTCGAGAAATAATATTTTGCGACTGAGTGCGAGATACACGCGCCCGTGTTTATTTCACGCGATGATGATCTATTAAAATCCAAATGTATGAAATCATTCCGATTTTTATGCGAAAAATGCCAAAGGCCGATATATCGTTCCTCGCGATTTTTATGCGAAAAATGTCGAGAGCCGATATATCGTCCTTCGCGTATTTTATGCGAAAAGTGCCGAAAGCTAATATATCGCCCTTCGCGATTTTAATGCGATTATGATTTTATATATCATCAAGTATATGTATTCTCTATTTGTGCTAATACTAATAGTAACGGTCTAAAACTATCTCGTATTATGCTGCCTTTGCTGCAGGGTATATATGTTCTATTAGAGAATGTCCTTTATTTTTTTAAATGTATCCATTATCAATGTAGTGGTAACACAAGATTCCATTCGAGACATTCATATTTTTCATATTTGGCGCGCGATTAAGACCACGAGCTCGACTCGTAATATTTATGTTTGGTTCGAAATATTGATTACGAGTCAGACTCGTAATATTCACTTTAGCATGAAATTAAACAACAAGCCAGACTCGTGATAGTCAAGTTTGGCCTAAAATTTTCATCACGAGTCAGACTTTTCAAAATGGTGCAAGAAGTTAACTTTCTATCGATAGCACGAAATAGTCTCGTGTATTAAATGGCTAAACTTTCGTTCGAAAAAGCATGTATTTATCGAGCTTTGCGTTAAAATGAGTAAAACGTGATCGTCGATATAAAAACGACGAGGAGCGAAATAAAACAATCGCAATAATGACACGATGAAATACAATAAAATAATAAACAATAATAGTGATGAGAATCCCTGAAGAAGACAGGTTTCTAGCATCCAAAAAATACACTTCAAACTAACGGTAAGAAATGCGAATATGCATGATACGAAATAATATCTTTCAAATGCATGTTCTACATGCAAAATTAAATATATTGTAGGAAATTGTTAACACAACTTCTTTCGCAGAATGTCGAATAAAGACGAGAAGACGACAAGTAATCGGTAGCAGGTTACAGACCGTGTATCGGAACTTCGAAACTGCGTCGTCGCTTGATATTCTCAGACAGAATATGCTTCCTTGCTCTTGCACGAGACGCACGAAGTAGTTACGAGTATTATTCCGTAGTTCCTCTCGCACCTACGCTCGGTTACGTACGTATTTGTACGTTTAGAAAATCGTTCGAATAAACGGCGTTACGATTAGGTCATATGACGAGCGCACCGTACCGTACTTGGGTAATTAAACTTATACAACGGTATCGGACAATGGAACAATTCGAGTGGCTATAGCACATTGAGCCATAAAACTCTTAAAGCAGAGCCTTGGTTGCGTTCTAATCCGCACAAACACGAGCCCTTTGAGTCGTTTAGGAAATTCCTCGGTGAATAATAAATCCATCTATTTAGCTTTGGTTGCGTTCTAATCCGCACAAACACGAGCCCTTTGCGTCGTTTAGGAAATTCCTTGGTGTATAATAAATCCATCTATTTAGGATCCATCGACCTTTATAACGATTACCGTATTTTCTCATGTCCCTAAGTTCCATGAAAAACAACTGTCACCTTGCTTACAATCACAGGATACCCTCAACTCCGTAAAAGCTGCGTTTCAAACGGCCGGATTGGTCGGTAATTCTAATCCATCGATTCCTTGAGGGGCGTAGTCTAAGTAGCCTAGATCTCCGCCTACTCCTATTTTCTGATCACCGAACCTATGGACAAGACGATGGCAGATCAGAACTCGACGGGTACAGTCGTACCTCTGCGTTTTAGCAGTCACTATCTCACTTCGTGCGAGAGACATCAGCCTACATCCGCGACGCGCTAGTTACAAGAAGTTCTGGTCAATCACGTGCTCTCACTTACAAGGAGAACAAGTTCAATAAATGAAGTGTATCGGCGTTCAACCGGGTCTCAAGTTTTAGCACACCTAATAACTTCACTTCGTAGGACCATCGTCGTAAAAAGGGTTCGGCAGTGCGTCTCGCCATGCGCGTGGCACCATGGGGATAATAAAAATAAATCAAGAAACGAAGAAACGTCGCTACTAAGCGAACAGCAGCAAAACGCTAAAAAGATGGACGACCCTAACTCTGCGTACAATAGTGTTGGGTAGTAATATTTTCTTCTGGCATATTTCGCATTTGAGATTGGTCCTCCCTCGCAAACCCCGTGGATATGTCATTTGTTCATCATACCATCACGTTAAGGGTTCCGAATCTATGGTTCCGAATGGTCCATATCATGTTATAATTATATAAGTTTATAAACATAAAGTATAAAGCATAAAAATAAAGTATAAGTTATAGCAATATAAGGTTATAATTATGTGGGATACTATCACAGATATTCGACCACAGACGCACAAAAAGGACGGACAAAACGTTGAAGTTCCGTCGCTACAAACAGTATCGTTCGATTCTCTTTTTACACGTGACAAGTATATTCTCAAAATAATAAATAATAATAAAAATGTAATATAAAATAAAAAAAAAACGTTTAAAATAATCAATAGAACGATATTCGTTCCATTGAAACGCATTACAAAGTCATACATTTTGAAAACGGTCGTTCGTGCATTTTACGATAACGAATTTATCAAGAGTAGTAAGAGCTCTCTGCCGCCTATCAAAAGCACAATTTCCGAAGAACGATGGATATTTCCTATAATTTCGAGAATCGAGTAATTACGCCATAAAATAACAGTTGCCGCTAAAGAACGAGAAAAAAAAGAGCGTGTCATTACGAACCGCAATTAAAAACTGCGTTGGAAACTCTCGAACGTGGCAATTGCTGCGGTATCGATTCTGCCTATTTGCGACGCGCCTTTTTCGATATCTCGTCCGCGATGTATCCCTTTTGACGTTCGATCGTCTCTTTTTTTCCTTTTTCAACACGGTGACGTCGTGCCTCCCGATAACGCGTCGGCGATTCGTCGACGACCATTAAAATCGTCCATGGCCGTTAAAACGCGAGATCACGGTGCCACCACCTTCGAGCGGTAATGTCCTATCTCGTATCGCTCGATCCAGCGTTTTTTATATTCTACGCGCGTTTTAAATGTCCTTTAAACGTTCGGACATCGTCGTCCACTGAACGCTCGTCGGTGATCGCGATCGTGTTTTACGACACGAACTGGACGGAAAATAGACAGGTGCACTCGCTGGGACGATTCTTTGCACCCGTATCTACGTTCCTATGTTCCCGCATGAACGAACCGCTCTTCGAGTTCTATTATTGAAAACTGACTTACATATACGTAGCACAAACCATGAGATAATGTAAAGAATTTTTCTCTCGCTTTGCTGAAATACGAAATTTCATGGATTTAATTTTGTTAAAACCTACGGTGACAAAAAACAAAATTTCTCCCTTGAAGATCGTTCCTTGAAAGAGCATACCATGGAACACCTCTTAATTAAAGAAAAATGCTTTACGTACGATCTACGTCGACTCTGACAATAATTCCTTTGCTCCTATACTGTACGATATTGGATTAGATATCGTATTCGACCTATCGATAAAAATCTTAAATTTCTGGTAACGATTTCTGAGGCAAGACGCCTTGAAGAGCGATGGGGAAGGGATGCATAAGGGTGAAAGCGGATACAATGGCGCCAAAAGCAGTCGAGCTGGTTCGTTTCTGCCATCATCGACTTTAATCGCGAGTCAATTTCGTCGTACTCTTGTTTCTCCTCCTTCGATCCTATCGCAGCCACCTTCGCAAATGGAAATAGCATTACCGGTTAAGTGATACAACGAGATATCGTGTTCGATAATGCGCGAAATGAGAGAAGGAGAGAGGGGAAACGGTAAACGGTGGCGCGAGACGACGTCTCCTTGACCCTTTCACTACCAAGATGACAACGATTTAGTTCGAGTCGCAAGCACGTTTGTGTTTATCCAATTCTTTCGTCCTATCGCCAATAAAAATTCGTTTTAAAATATGAAAATTTCATCTCAGAAACAAACAGGTCATTTACTGAAACGCAATCACCATAATATCGCCACCCCTAATAAATTCGCAAAGCGTAAATAAGCTACATACCGACATAAGTTTTAGCTCGTAAGCTGTCAGTCAGACCTGTCGTGCTTCAAGTGTGTTTAACAATTTACGAATCGATAACATTCTCGTTGATATAAACGCATTGCCATTTCTACTCGAAACCGTGGTTGAATTTTGGCTTCGCAATTTGATTATTAAAGGCTTTAATGATTATGATTGTGAATGTTGAATATGTATATTATGAATTTGATATGTGTTCACGATATGCGTATATAAGTTTGATATATGTTCATTCATGAATGAGTGAATGATAAGACACGATTTATTAGCGCGAACTATTCTAGAATCCCGAGTTTTTCTCAACCTGCTATAAACAAAAGCGTCGCCTTTGGTGCCGTAGGAAGGATCGAAGAAGAACGAGATCGGAAGAAAATAGGAAGCCTATCGAGACGCATACGCGTAACGCGCCTGCGAAAGCACGGAAGAATGGACGAACGAACGAACGAACAACAGATCCATGCTATCGTGGTTATCACGGATGCGCGAACGCAATGCATTCTTACTCGATTCATCGATGCATGGACAGGTGATCGGGTGAGAAGCGATCAGGGGGAATGGAGGAAGGTAAGAGGGAAAATCGACGAAGCAAAGAAGGCAGCGGATAGAGAGATGGTAGAAAAGGTGAAAGAAAGAAGGGTCGAAGGAAGACAGCGTCGATGCGCCGAGCTAGGAAAAGCAAGAGGGACACTGTGGGTATAACAAGGATGAGAGAAAGAAGCACGGCTCACTGATCACACCATGGGTAATCGCTTATGCTTCGTTTTACACCGTACAAGAGGCGATTACGTACACACGTACACGCCAGAGAAGATATTCAGGGCTACGATAGAGTTCGTCTTCCCCGTCGCCCTCCGTCGTCGCTCGAGTTCGCCATTTTGGACGACTAGGTAGCCGCGTAAACGCCTCCTTTTTTTTCCACCTCCTCGCTGGCACCTTTTTTCAACTTTTACGCGTTCTCTCGCCGTGTGTGTCGGCCGCGCCTCTTCCTTCCTTTTTTCTTCCTTTTTTTTTTAACCAGAGGCAACCGAGCAAGCGTGGGCGCGTGCGCATCCACGCGACATCGCGCACCGGTCCGCGTTACAGCTCGACCATAAATGAAAGCAGCGGCGCGATACTCGTGTGACCGAGCAGCAAGAAACGTAGTCACGGATGAAGTGTTCCGTTCGACGAGGCTCAAAGGACAGTTAACGCGCCCTTTTGGCCCCTACCCGGGCGCCCTCTCCGACCTCCCCGCCTCCCTCCTCGTCCTCTCGCGTTCACACGCTCGATGAAAATCCTCTCGTTCTTGCTCGTTTTTCCGCCAAAGTCCTCCACGTGTCACGGTGTGCATAAAGGATGAGTTATAATACCGCGACGTAAAGGTCCTAATATACTCTTCTCTCCTCCCCCTCCCGTGTCGCCTTCGCTTTTAGACGGTGTTTTTCCTAGCCGTGCGCGTCGACCACGCGAACGCTTTATCTCTTTTATTCCAGTTTTCTCGTTGTGCCTCGCGATCGTGTGTTTTTATTTTCTTTCCTTTTTCAACGTTGTGTTTCTCTCTCTCTCTCTGCCGCCTCTCTCGTGCCTCGTTCTTGTTTTTGCCGTTGCAAAGGCTGATTGGTTCGAGAGAAAAGCGCGGAGGCTGACAGGGGGTCAGTCAACCGTTGCTTTGCTGCATTCCCACGTCAAAGGAAAACCGTATGTTTCGTCGAGCTTCTTTATTTATCCCGTTAATCTCGGCCCTCTTAATCGATGCGAAACAACGAGTTAACGTAAAATTATGTTCACTATGGTATCAACTAAGGGCTGCAGGAACGAGGGAAATTCTTATTGTTATTTCGAACGAATTGCAAATCGATATAAACATGGAAGTATTTATGTATTGCGATGTAAATGCGATCCACGTATGTCGTGACAGTGAAAAAGTATAAATATCGTTTGCTCTGCTTTTTTGTCGCGCTTACGAGCGGAATACCGCGTATTTTTTCGCCGATATCTTGACTAAATGCCCTTCGACTCGAATGTTCCTATAGACCGAATGAACGATGACAATACGTCAGAACGCGAATGAGAGAGCGACAGTGACGTAAAAAAACGACATTCGTCGATGCGAGTGGCTTTTTATTACAAAAACAAAACGTAGGAAACGTTCCTGTTCGATTTTGTCATTTGTTCTGTCAAACCAAATCGATATTTTTACGAATCACCTATCGAAAATAAGGAGAGAAACGAGAGAAGAGATCGTTTAATGAATTTTTTGAAATTTCTATAAGACGATGAAGCGTTCTCGTTCGTTCGTTTCGTTTTTTATCCGCATCAAAGGACAAGAACCAACACAGAGGCATCGAATCGATATAGGGAATCGAATTGAATGGAGGTCGAATCGACTTTGTGGATAATGGAGAAGCCGCGCAAAGTGGAACGGCGAGGGACGAACGAGGGGAGAACGATCGAGAGAAAGAGGAGAATAGAAGGTGAGAGCGAATGCCCTAACAAAGCGCAAGCGAAAGATGCAGATACGAGCCAAGAAGAAAAAGAAATTAAGACGTCCTCGTAGAGACTGGCACTTACTTCCACATTTTATAATTATTCTATTGTTAAAAACGTTCCCATTGTGTGCCAATGAGATTTTCATTATACTAAGCGAACCATGGCCTTTGCCTTTAGTCTATAACAATCGATGATACGATAGTTCTCGTTCCTCTTTTCCTTAGCTTGTTCTTTTCTCCAATTTTTTCTCTTCGCGGTGGAAAACCCAAAAAGAAATATTAAATCTTCCGGAAAGTTCTGCTCGTTTTTAAATTAAAAAAAAAAA
>JAITYT010000050.1:996443-1042465 GCA_025433975.1 Liostenogaster flavolineata
ACTCGCCCCTTTTCCTCTCCCCCTCACAGTGGGCAAACCAGTGTTGGCTCGAGTTAACGTTTCCTGGTCAACAGCCAAACTGAGGATCAAACTACGAGGATTGGCACGGTTGGAGTTGTAGAAACAAACGCGACAAAATGCAACAGTTTATACCGGCGACTTCGTCCTCCTATGAATCACATCTTAAAGAGAAACGTACGATTCGAAAGAATCGCACCGAAAAAGGCGAGTATAATATCGGCTTCGAATTGATCTTAGAAAAACATTCGAGTTTATTCCGTTTATCGATTGTTTACGTATCGTTTTATCGGACAGTAATGTAGATTTTCTTGAATTTCTTGAAATTTTAAAACAAACGTTTTACGTCTTGACACTTTGGCTGCCGATATTTTTCGATAAATAATTTGATCTTAAACGAAAAAATAAAAGCGATGTTCAAAGGCGAATGGCGGAAATTTGTCGAACAGTTACGTGTCACCCAAATATGGGTGACGTGTCAATGAACGTGTTAAACTAGCAATCAACGGCTGATATTGTTTCCTGGCTCGCATGTCATTATAATAATATTTTGAAATGTTGAACGTCTTACCTGGTCGATATTTTGCTACGAATATCACGAATATTTCGACGAATAAATAATTTTTCTGGATAAATCTATGCGTCTATGACTTAATATTTACGTTATGATCGGTTAAAAGATCATAACGGATTTCTCAGACTTTCGTGAATGAATTAAAAAGAATTTAAAATTTAAAAAGGATTCCATTTTATTCAGAATCTAATTAATAAAAATCCAAATGAAGCTCTCCAGACTTGGAGAGTTTTATTTTATTATCGACGGATCAACTTTCTCGGGAATTTACATAGATGGGATTCTAAAAAATGAGGAAAAGACAGATTAGCTCGACAGTAACTGCTTCATCGAATTCAATCTATTGAATTTACATTGATAGAACGATCGTTAGATAGAGAACGATGGCAGGATAAGTTGGTCCTTTTTCAGTCGTTCGTACGCGCACAGTAGCTCACTTTTTCGAGCTTATTTAGTCACTTTCCTATTTACTTTATCGACTTAAACGTGGTTCGAGTATCAAGCAGCTATCTTTCTTAGTCACGCGCCAGTAGTATTCGAAACAAATCTCCTTCCTTACTTTATCTCTCTTCCCTTTCCGGAAAACAGAGCGAGGACGCTCACGAGCAGTGTCCTCAAGAGGACAACCGACAATCTCAGAGCATCTTGGAAATAAAATCGAAATTCCATACGAATGTTCAAGGTAGACGTAAGAGGATCCTAAAGGTGGCTCGTGTTAACTGTAAAAAGCCGGAATCGAAAAGAAGATCAACGGAGACACGCGAGCCCACGATTACGAATATACCTTCGAAAAGGTCGACGTTGCCGATACAATCTCAAAAGTAATCGAATAGAATCCCGAAGACGTCCCAAACTAGCGGAGGAAATGAAACCACTGAAAACGTCGTATCAAGAAATATTAGATTATTGAAGCGTTCAACAACCTTCGCTGTGCAACGAAGGGCTACCTATGACCGATTGAATTCGCTACCTTTATGACATCAAAAAGCCATAGCCTGGCTCGTATTGGTAATTACATAGCGATGCAACACATTTTGCCATTACAAAAAAGAACTTTCATAAAACCTTGTACCTCTTATAGTAATACTAAGCGCCTTTGCACATTTTGAAGTCAACCCCTCTCTCCCCCTCTCCCCCTCTTCCCAAATGTGCCAGGTAAATTGGCAAAAAACACAAACCAAGAGCTACCTTGTTCGGGATTATACTCGTATGTACATTCGAGTAGGGATACATCTGTTCTCTCTAACATGACATGCGAAGCCCAAACAAGAAATATATAAAAAGACTTAGTTAGAATATATAATATATATATATATATATATATATATATAAAATAAATATATAAAAAGAATTAGGCTTTTAGCCTAACCCATTCGTTCATTTATTTTCTTAGTCGGCTCACTTCGGCTATTCGTCACGAGTTGCATAGCTAATAGTTTTGTACACTCAATTAAAGTAGCGAATCGGACTAAGTTTTAGTAATATCCTACCCAACTTCATCAGTTCCCTAATGTCAAAACACGTTCAGATATTTATAACATTATCGCCGTTTCTATCACGAAGCTGCGAGCACGTCGAGACAGATAGAAGTTTCGACAAATTACGAGGAGGTCGACACAGACCCATGAGTCCAAAATTATGGATACACCAATCGAGGATGTGGAAGATCTCGAAATAATCGAATAGGATCCTGAAAACTTTTCAAAGTAGGTTAAGAAACGTAACCATGAAAAATGCCTCGAACTATCCAAAAACCTAAACTACCAAAAACGTCTTATAACAAAATATTAGATAGAAGTTCCAACGAACTACGAGAAGCAGAAGATCGAAAAGAGGATCAGCAGGGACACGCGATTCCACGATTACGAATACACCACCTTCGAGAAGTTCGATGACCTCGATACGATCCCAAAAATAATCGAATAGGATCCCGGAGACACCCCCAAACGTTTCGAGAAAACGAAACCACGCGAATGCATCGTTCGCAAACGCGTATCCACCTTCGATAAGCGAAATCGACGATTGGAATCGAGAAATCGAACGACGGCACGCGAACTCGCGATCGTCATCCTATGGAAACGAGGAGCCACGCTCGAGGTCGACGACGACGTCGCGAGAACGTCTCGCTAGGGTCGTTTTCTCATTCGAGCGCGTAACTCAGGGGACAGAGAGGCAGGCTGAGCTTTCGAGGACGATCATGGCGACGAGTTACGCTTTCTCAAGTGCTCTCGCGAGTATTACGCGCCTTGAATGCATCGTAGACGCGTAGTTGCGTGATATAACGTCGGAAAAGCGTTGCGAAAATTCTCATTGCAATTTTAACTCATCATTGTGGCGAGATCGCGTCTCGAGAAGGTGAATAATTTGGCAAGATCGAAGAACAAACATGGTCAAAAAGTTCTCGGACAAAGACGAAAAAGATCCGTAGAACTCTTCGACGTTGTTTCGCTTTTCTTTTTTCTTTTCTCCCAGATTCGACGTCGACAAGATTTAATCGATTGGCACGTTTACAACGGGATGTACCACCAGTGGTACCGATTGTTTCATCTGGCGAGGTATACCAATGGTAATACAAGTGGATCTATTCACAGCTTCTTCTTTGTTAACAAAATTAAGGCAAAAATTTAACCGATTGGATAACGAATGCTATGAGGAATACATCCGGTCGAACGAGTGATTTTGAATTTTTGTTTAGAATTTTCTACGTATGTCTAAAGAATTCGACGACGTAATTACGATCATGATAAAAAAATCCGTTCGATGGGGAAACGCACGATTTAAGGCTCCATCTTAAATGTGTTAAATCGTTCGATCGTTCGGTCTTTCGTTCGAGATTTCAACGAAGAAAGCGTCTCGACGCATTATTGAATCAATCTTCGAAGGGTCAATGGATTTGGATCGATCGACGCGTAACGTCTGCGTCTAACGGATTAAAAAATCGATCAGGAAGTCCAAATCCACCGACAAATTCCCCAAACGGGAATAAATCTCAACTTCGTTTCATACGGAGAAAATAATGGCAACGAATCGAACAGATGGATGAAACGACTTTGGTTCGAGGGCCGGACTACAAATTTAGCTTTCGCGGAAAGTTTTCAAATTTCCAACTTAGCCCAGGAACGCTTTGAGACGCCGTTAAATATACTTCAATACGAAATTACGTGCGACGAGAAATCAAATGCACAGAAGGGCCGAACCGGACAAAATTGGCCAAACATACTAATTGACCTTTCATCCAGACGAGAATACAAACTCGAAGTCAACGATACAAATTCATGAAGACAAAATTAATATGGAAAAATGTGATCTCCTTCGTTCATTTTACCATTGATCTTCGTTTCTTAATCTTTGATCACGTTTCCGCAATTTTTTTGCCTCATTTTACGATGATTATCGTAGAAAAGGAAGAACGGTGCTCAGCATGGAAGAGACCCATAGGTTGACACGAAAGTAATTCGATTTTAAAACGTGAAATAAACTTTTCTTGAATCAACTGAATAATTTATTAAAACTTTAATAAATTATACATTTTGCATGTTGTTCGATGACCATTTGTCATCATCCTAGCAATTTCACGATTCGTAATCGTAACATTGGCAAAAGTGATTAAAGAAAAAACGGCGATTGTTCGTGATAACAAAAATTACTTTTTTACCGACCCAATAAATCATATTTCTGAGTACAGTCGCGCAAACGATGACAGTGGTCAAACTTCCATAGAGTAAGGTAAGTAAGAACGAACGAGAGGATTTCGGTAGAAGGACGAGAATTATCAGATGGCTAATGTTTGCGACGACGTAATTCGATGTAAGCAAGAATGATGGCGTCGAGGGGACCGCGAGACGTGATCAATTTTCGTTTTATTTTCATCGGATACACAGCGACGGTGCAAGTCACGTTGAGACGGAAATCCGCGTGGGGATTCGCGTGGGTCCGCGATGGATCGCGTTTACTCGCGAATTTCGAGCACACGACATCTTCCGCAAATCCATAGGCGGGGAATAATTTCTACTCTACCTGTCCGTTCGTTTGTATGTTTGTCTGCCTGCCTGTCTGCCTGTCTGCCCGTTTATCGTACGTTCCGCGAGGACGTACCGCGTCTCGTTGATACGCACCATGAAATATCGATAATGCTATTTTTCAATTAGTAAAGGGTAGAGTCGACAAGATTAAACCGAGAGAAAGAAGTATTTTTGAGTTGACTATTGCGTTGTAATGAGTTCCTTGAAAACCTGCCAAGAAGTGTCAAAGGCGACAAGACTTTTTGGATTATTATTTTGTTCGAATGTAAAATAGCTTATTGTAGAAATGTATAACGGCATGGCTGGAGTTTTTGTAAAATAAATTGCAGTTTTCGTGTTTGTCGGAAGATAAATGGTCAAATTAGGGATTAGTTACATCGCAGAGAAACTTTTCTAACAAAAATGCAAAGGAGTCCTTTGAAAAAAGTGGGAGCGTAATCTACGAGTAATCGAGTAACGTCACTGAATTAGGATAGTTGGAATATTTAAGGAAGAACCTTTAGATTGTTAGATTACAAATCGATCGATTTCGTAAAAAGAATAAATAACAGTAAAATATTCGTGGGAGAGAAATTTCATGGATATAACAAATAACGGAATATTTAAGGTCAAATAAAGTCATTACTCCTCTCTATTCTATGAATATTCCACGATCAATGATAACGATTACGACCGAACTATTCATAAATAAACACTGATAACGGATTCACCTTAGTTCCTCCTACGAGGCAACAGCAAGGTTAAGCGATGCTAAGTTAACTAAACTACTAAGGAAACCTTAATACCGAATTCTATATAGGAATCCGGTTAATATCGTAGGTATACGGAAACCTCGGCTTCCCATCGTGGATATTATCTATTCCTATAATGATGTTACACGGTGTTTGAATTTAGCTACCGTTAGAAAAGGGACCAATGTGCGTGAGATAGTGTTGCAAATTAATGTATCGTCCAAAGAGACATTATTCGATCTATCTAACGATCAGTACGAAAGAAAAAACCTAGCTACGATTCGATAGAAACAAGACAAGATTTATTATTAAATATATATCTAGATAAAAAGAAAAAAAGTAATTCTGATTTGCTCTCTTCTCCATATCAATATATATATAAAAACGTGTTTCTTTTGGAATGTCTAATTGCAAGTCCCTGCACGTACCCGTGTCAATACGATTAATCGACAAACTCGAGGCCGATCTTACACCGTTGTTTAAAGAAACGCCTTTAGCGCGTGCAAATTTTCAGTGGATATTTTCTTTTTCCTCCGTTGCACCAGACCCGACACGCGATTCGATTTATAGGGCTTTCGAACGCGCTTCGTTATTTCGCCGCACCTATTTCGCTCCTCTCGATCGTCACTTTTACAACGTAAACTGAATTCCAGCTTTTTTAACGTTGTTATGAGACGAGTGATAGCTACGCTGGATGAATCGAGGTCACGCGCCCAGCTGTATTATTACACGCGTATACACGTTGCGGTAATAAGCATATATATGCGCATAATGAAATTATTCGAGCGTAGAAAGTTACAACGCGTAATTGCAGCATCTATCGAGAGCTTCCATCGTTCTAAACAAGATCGAGCCCTTAATATCGACTCCACGCGTACTTGCACTGACCCCGTTCGATTTCACTTCGATGAAACGCGCTGTATCTCCTGCTCTCACCTTTCTTCTTTCATGATCGATCGAAGTACATTCGATCGTTTATTCGCGCAATTTCGTTTGCGCCTCGAACTCTCAAGGTGATATCCCAGATATGGGGATGGGGGAGGGGGTTGTAGGATTTAGTCGTATTGACACAACGTCCACCTACACTCTAAACTAACCAAAGCCACAACGACATCGATTCGAGGTACACCTCTTAGGCATATTTCTTAACCCTTTTAGTGCCAGACGTAAAACTAATCTCTATTCGAGAGATACAGGGCAATAAAGACATAATTGCATATAAAAGTGCAGTTGAAACTTATCGATTACTATTAAAAACTCGTGAGTAATGTATTCTATTTGAAGTCATACTTGTATGTAGAGATCAGGTTCGTTAATTGAAAAGTGATTATTTACAGCAACAAAAGAAAGCATGTTACTAGGTGGGATATGGATGCTGTTTTGTTTTATGGCTGTTTTGATTTGACTTTTTTTACGCGGACTATTGTTTTGTAAAAGACTCAGTTATTTTTAAAACAATAAAGGGAAGTTTTAAATAAAAAACTAATAATTTCTTATTTGTATTTATCATCTTACGTAAATTCTAAGACATACTTGTATAAATACAGATCAGATTGGCATGCTTTTCGATGCCGCAAGATTATTCGCAAACTGTATCGGACAGAGAATTTGATTTTTAACAAAAGTTACTTATTCCAATGAAGATTATCATTTCGTAACGGATTGATTTATTATATAATCGATTAAAAAAAAATAATAATCGGTAAATTAATAATTTTGTTATATTCAAGGAAGTGACCTGTGAAAGACAATCTAGTTAAAGGAATGCTATCGTCAAGGAACCTAATTTAACGATACAATAAATACGACACAAACACGATATCAATGTGTAAATTGCGACGTCGTTTAATACGCCATGCTTCGTTTTAAATTTATCGCACAAATTTATATTACCCATCGCTTAATAAATTAGTAGTTAATTTGTGAGCACTCACCCGATGTACCGAAGAGGCAGGAGAGGCGACGACCGGTCAGCGGATCTTCAATGTTGCAGCGCCTCGAAATTCCATCCACGATTGCACTTCGCTTCACATTTCACTTTATTGCACTGCACTACGCGACGCGACACAGCACGACACAAAACACGAATCGGAACTACGAATATTATTTCACCGATGTTCACGCGTCGATGATCGGTAGCGAACTGACACTGCGTAATGTCGCTGTAAGACACCTTGGTCGACCGAAATAAAACAAAAGGAGAGCGTCGTAGTTCGACGAATTGTTATTGTTGTCATTTTGATAGTAAATCAATTATAAAAACTCCAATGAAAATTCATTTCCTTTTATTTTATTTTTGTTATTAAGAAGCACTTATACGAACAAAAAATGGCCTGTGATAACCGCGATTTCACGGTTAATGTTTCTCCTTCAAAATAACAAAAAATATTTATCGTTGTCGACAACATACATACGCTACATTCTACCCAAATGTGCAAGGGGTAGGTTTAACCCCTTGCACTACGATTTAATTCGGAAGAAGCCAGTCCCAAGCGATGCGCCCGAAAGGTCGGAAAAAGAGCCGAAACGGTGGGGACCGAATTTCGAATCACAAAATACGATATCTCGAATATATCTTGAATATTGATATCTTAATATTTGAATCGGAAACTTTCAATAAATATTTTAATTAATACATATGATAACAATAAATCATGGATAAGTAATAATAATATGAATACAAATGAGCAGAATTCAAATCAGTTGAAGCATATCCTCGGCATTAATATTTAAATTGAAATAAATTTTCAGATTATATCACAATCGCCAGATCTAAAAATGAAAACTAAAATATAAATGAAAAATTTAAATATAAACAAATTATTTTATTGAAAAATACTCACAAGTATAAAAATTAATGGTACTTTACAAAACACTCTAGTAAATGCAAAGTTATCTTATATTTTGTCCATTCTCGAATCGTTTCACTTCGCTTTTTATTTGTTTGTAACAGAGGTTACATATTCCAATTGGATGTTGCTTTTTAGGCGTTCTATCGATATGCTTTGCGAAACGAGCCCAATATTATACTTGTAATCGACACAAGATCCTCTTCGAGAAATTCATACTTGACCCGCAATTAAGACCACGAATTCGACACGTAATATTTATGTTTGGCCCGAAATATCGATCACACGTTAGACTAGAGATATTCGCGTTTGACATGAAATTAAACAAGCCTGACTCGTGATATTCGAGTTTGGTCTAAAATCTTCATCACGAGTCAGACTCGTCAAAATAGTGCAAGGAATTAAACCGTTTTAACACAATGCCCACGAAAAACATGTAACGCTAGATGAGTCAGGTTCCTAATCCGGTTTTTCGCATTTTCGCGATGATCTATAATCCATTAATATACTCAAGCCACATCAGAATTGACATCATGGTAGGCATATTTTACAAGCATGGCGTAAGTCGATCTAACTCTTTCCTACAACTTGGCCATCCTGAAAGCATCAGCCATCCTTATATGTTAACACGTACACTTCTTCATGGTTCGTTCGTCTGGCCTATCCCAGACGAGCCACAACCATAGATTTAGAACCTTTTATTGGAATGCTCGCAAACAAATCAGCTTCCCTCTTTTTCCGCAAAGATGCCTTCAATTCCGCCTACACAGTAACAGTCACAGCTTCTCGAAGCACTCGAATCGACTCTTAGACCATAGACATGTTATTCCTGCAGTCATCGATTTTCATTTTCCTGTATATCGATTTCAATTAAAAGCAAGGATGATTATCGAGCTAATAATCAACCTAAAACGCGTAAATCGTCGAACGCGATAACGAGACTCCAGCGACATCGAGAATCAAAAAATCAAAAGAAATTTATAATCATGGAATGCGTCGACCGAAAAAGAACGTGAAAACGATCCTGCTCGATGAACAGAATCTTCTCTTTTCACGCAAATTTTGGTCGTATTTTCGTACTAAATCGAGCAAAAAATCGGAGACGTATTTACTCGGGTCTTTTCATAGTCTCTTTTCTGGGAGAAAGGATCTCTCCGGTGTAACTTGAGGTATTTATCACGGACGAGAAGTCGACGTCGAAGAGATTTCCTCCGCGTAGGCGACGACAGCTTTGTGTTGCAGTACGTAAAAAGCACAAAGGGTCGAGCGCGCACGGACTCGCGCTCACGTGAAATCACGTTAACGCGCATGCTTGCGAGATAGAAAATAAGGTGAAGACGAGCGCACATAACGACGTTGAGGAGAACCAGAGGCTCAAACGGGTGGAAGGAGCTAGAGAAGAGTAGGACCACAGGGAGGAGGGGGAGGGCGATCGAGAAGTAGGGTGTAAGCTAAAGACACCTCAACCGCGAAGTTGACCATTATCGAGGGACCAGAGAGAGAGAAGGAATGCCTTAGATAAGGTCGACTAAGCGCTAATCGAAACGCGCTTTAAACGAGTCCCCTTCTTACCCCTCGTCGCGAGGCTTGCTGTTCGTTCCAAGCTCGATTCCCTTTCACCAGATCGCCGTGAGTAATTCGTTTTAGTAATTTAGTGAACGAAGCGCATAAAGAGTCGCGATTAATCGTTACGCGCATGAATTAACGGCAAACGAGGGTAACGCGCGACGAGAATAGAGAAAAGGTGGCGTCGGTGGTATCGGCGACGAGAAGGCGCTTGGGAGGCTGACTTTATTGCGCGTCATCTTCTACCTCCGAGAGCACGTTGCTTTGTAAACGTTATAAACTTAACGCTGGAAAGGAGCAAGCAAGAAGACGACCACGAAGACGAATATCGATTGTTTCCGACTCGGTGATACTTGGTAAGGCTGTTAACAACGTGTCGACGCGTTCCGTTGCTGTCTTTAAAAATTGACTGATCGCGCGATGAATAGATTTAACCCGTTTGCTACCAGAGCCTCTCGAGAAAAGCGTCCAACGCAGACCAAGACTATTTTCGGGATTATGTAACATCGATTGAAAACGAATTTACGTACGAATATCTAGAATATTCTAGAGAAGCGAAATAAACATTTTTTTAAAGTGCCACATATGCGTGACGGTTAGTCAATGTATCTACGTATGCGTGTCACTTTAAAAAAGTGATACGTACCAATAATATTCTGTTAACAGTTATGCAGTGCAATAATATTTGTATATTTTATGTATTTCTAGCTCCTTGCGTAATAATTTTAATAATATGGCTTCACAAACTATATTACTTTGTAATTCACTTGCCCCACTGAACAGACCTATTTAACTGCTACACAAAAACTCTACAAAACCTAATATTATCGCTGACCAAGCATATTCTTCATATATTTTACCATTTTAGAACTTAACAATTCTGTTCGAAACACAACACGTTTCAAAATGTTTTCATAAATTCACAAAAATCATTTGTCACATATATGTAACGATGGTCTTTCAGAAGGAAACGCTGTCTCAACATATCTGACGGCTAGTAGAGAACAAATTAATCATCTATGGCGCGCCATTCCATCGAAATCGTTCAATTTAAAAGATTCGGGGGTAAATCTTTAGATTCTGAAGATCGTCTCTATAAAAGAATTCGTTGTAGAGCGATTAACGACGAAGAAATCCATGAAAAAAGAATAAACAAAAAACTTGTATGTTAGTTTGGTCAATCGCAATCTTACTACCTCTTATTTTTCCCTACGTCGAACGCGAAAGCGTTATCGTCGTTGCAATCTTCTCTAGCCTTTACTCTTCGAAAGCCGTTCCAACTTTTCCTAGATCTATCCAGCTTCCTTTTCAGCCAAGAGGGAAATAAAATGGAATGAAATTTGGAATCTCTTAAGTCGACGAAAACTCGACGTTCCCATCCACAGTTATGTCAATTCGAACTACGGCGCGCTTTACATCGGAAACTGCTTGATTTTGAGAGGAAAGTCGCAAAATTTCCTTATAAAAATGGAGAAGGTGGAAAATAAATGTCAATATTCTTACATAAAATGCGTTTCCTCGTTCCTGGGTTTGGAAGAAATGAGTTTAGCACGTGATCGCAGTATAATTCATACAAGCAATACAATTTCGTACAAACGAACGAGACAATTAACCTATAGGCGTACGAACTTTTCTCACGCGTTTGGGTAGGATAATCCAAACACCAAACGATACTTTAGGTAGGAACCGATGGTAATCGAAATTTGGCCGCGTTTCTTCAAAAAAATAGATCGAGTTCATAATTATACGCGTATCCACTTGCATTTTGACAGTCTTCATAATTATTTCATTGATCTTCGTCAAACGATCTTCCTCCTACCATGATATCCTACATAATGTATCGCATGTCCTTCGTATCTCCTTGCACTGTACAATAACCGCATCCGATATCATTGTGACGAGGATACGTGACTATAAATGAACAATACGCCAATGTGATACGACCTTTGATCCCTTTGACGCGCACACTACGTACGAAGGATCTCAAAAATAACGATAAAAATTTATGTAGAAACATACGTGCAGCGTGGAACACTAAACAAATCTAAGCCCAAAAGATGAATTCGATCCTTTTGGCCCATTCCATGAGTGATAGAGGCGCGTGGCAAATAAGCGTATACAAAACACGCGTTTCATACAAGCTTGTTAACGGGTTAAATAATTTCGAAGAGTCAGTCGTCTATCACAAGTTATCGCAAACGCCTTCGTGAAATGACTATTCCTAGTTTTTACCCTGTGCTCTCGACCTACGCGTTAAAAACGTTTCCTTCCCACGTACTAGCAAAGAACACCTGTTTTTGCAACGAAAAAACCCCTTCTTTATTTAAATAGAAATTATCAGAGCGGAAAATTATCCACGGCATTCTCCAGCGGTAGATTCGTCCGCTTTAGAAGATTTCACGAACTTTCGAATAAGATTTCGTAGGAAGAGCCGCCCACGGCAATGACTCGAACTGAACGTGGATGGACTCGCACGTACTTGAGAAACAGTTGTCCGCCACCGAGCAGCATGCCACATGGTTTCACAGTCCGTTTTTAAGCGGATGGAACCGCAGTGGTTCGTCCGTAACACCGAGGAATTAGAGTACGAACTCTCTTGCTTGCGAAGATTTGCGCGAGATCTTTTTTCCTCTTTGATCTAAACGCAAGTAAGACAAGAGCGTTCGACATAATTTAATAGGTGTGTCGGAATGAAACTTTAATTTCTTTATTAAAAATTAATTATTTATCTTACAAATATGGTTCAAAATATTTTATCGAATGCAATTGCCATCGCTTGCTATAACTTTTTCCCAATTATTCGGTAACTCGTGAATGCCATCGTAAAAAAACTGTTGGGGTTTTGACGCGATCCATTCATCGAGCCATTTTTTCAATTTCTTCGAGATTGATAAAGTGCTGTTCAGCAAGTGCGTGTGCCATCGATCGAGACGAGTGATATTCCGACGGAGCCAAGTCTATTGAATGCGACGGATGGGTAACATTTTTCATTCAACAGCTTTCAACGTATCTTGAATTGGTTTTACAACATGTGGCCTAGCATCGTCATGCAGCAAGATCACTTTACCATGTCTTTGGACCCATTTTGGTCGGTTTTCAATCAATGCATAGTTCAAATTGATTAATCGTTGTCTAAAGTTATCAGCAGTAACAGTTTCACAAAGTTTCAACAGTTCGTAATAGACCACACCTTTCTGATCCCACCAAATACATTATTTATTATCCACACAAAAATTATAAATAAACCTCATCAAAGTTATAAATTATTAAAAACAGTCAGCCCAAGTTGGCCCACCCTGTACGTTTTAAAGATGCTGCAAATGCTTCAAAAGATGACAGCTGTTGATGATACGGAATATATGGTTTATAAGTAATGCTATCTGTTAGAAAATCGATGGTTCATTCCGACATTCCTATTACGTCAATTGTAATAAAACGAATCATCAAAAACACATGAATCCAATGCGAAGTTCAATCGTCCTACCACTCGACGTGATCGTAAACAAGAGAGATAAAAATGTATAGTGACTTGGAAAGATACTACGATTTCGTGGTTCTTTTTCCCTTAGTTCATCCTTCTTCGACAGCTTTCGCAGACGAAAGTAATCTTTCAGCACGACATGCTGCTTGCATGTCGTGCTGAAAACATGCATTCTACTTATTTACTTGTGCGTGGAAAAGGCAAAAAACAAAAATGAAATAAAAGAAAATCGAAGGCATTTTTAAACATTCATTTCTAATCATTCTATTTTCCTCTTCCATGAATTTTTTTGAAAGTAAGAGGAAGAAAAAATATAACGTGTAAGTCTTCTACAAGTTGCCAACGACTTACACGATCCACGATACGTCGCAAATACGTGCTGACCCTATAACCTCCGAGCTTACATCCATTCTGGCGTGTCACGTAAGAGGACTTTCAGAGATTTACGTGACGTGCCTCTTCCCGTGCTACAGATTAAACCACGAAAATATTGAAGTACGAGCCTAACGCGAAAGAACGACTCGAAGCGTCGACGAACGAACGAAAATGAGCCTCGTTAGATCGCCATACGCTTCTCCTACTTTCTCTTCTTTTCTTTTTTTCTCATGCTTCTTTTTCCCTTCTCTTTCTCGCTCTCTATTATATATTCGTGCGTACTACTACGATTTAGAATCTCCTTATGCGATCCTCTTTATCCGCCTAGGTTGTGAATTTTATACGAACAACGTGATCCAAACATGAAAAACGTGACCACGAAAAGGGAAATGATCGTCAAAGGGACGTCGAAACGTTTTTAATCGTTTGCGAACTGGATACTTCGAAGTCAATTATATCGTGGAACCGAGCTACTGTCGCGATAGTCCTTTGAAATTGGTAGAGGACATTTTTGCGCTTTTCCACGTTTCTGCGTTTGTCTGCACGAAGACTGTCAATAAGTCTTTCTACTTGATTTAAGGAGTTAGATGGGTTTGGAAGTTTGAAAAAATTCAGTTTATCTAATAGTACAACATGTTAAGAGCATTTTTTCAAAGTTTCAAGTCAATCGGAGTAAAACAAGACTCGCACCATGATGAGAGCGCGATGTGTTTCATCGACGCGCCTCGACTTCCCATAATTTTCCAATTCCTCGTTCGTGCAATCTGTGTCATGCGATACCCCTCCACTTTCGCCCTCTGTCTTTCCTCCTTTTCCTATCTAACCGTTCCGAATCCTTCAAATGCTTGATTTCACGTACGCATCACAATGGGTGACTCTCGTTTATCGTTGCGGCTAAAAAAGAGAGAAAAAATGAGATATTATTATACAAAAGTCATTCCTCTTTCTTGTTTTTCTACTATCGCTACTTACTCGTCCTGTCGATCCTCTCGTTCCTTCTCGTTCTTTCTCCACACACTGATGCTCCTCTTTTCTGGCCAAGTGCGTACGTGGACGCAAAATACGACGAGTCGGTTAAATCGAAACGCACCGTACCAAAGAACGAATTTCAACCGTGGGCGTATTCTCTTTCGTTCGTGGCTCTGCGCTTGCTCCGCATTAATATCCTGATTCTCGACACGTCTCCAACCCGTTTTACGTCTCGCTATTTTCTCGCTTTTCTCCTCTGTACTCTTTTTCTCTCCGTCTCTCACAATCACCATTTCGCCTTCTTATTATTCTTATTTTTTCCTCTTGGTCTCTTCTATCCCTTATTCCTCTTCTTAGGCGTCCGTACTCGCGTTTCTAATGAATTTGAATTACCATCTTCAACGCCTTTCCGTGCACAGAACACCGTCCCCTCGCAATTTCGAACACTTGTTACGTATCAACGTTATGAACGATTTTTTCATCCCTCTTTCTCCCTTCCTGGTTTCTCCCCTGCTACTTCCTATCCACTTTCTTCTTATCCCCTCGGAGGAACTTTCGATCACGTCGGTCGCGAAATCGGGTCATCGTAGGAAAAAACGAGAGCATCGAGCGCGTCCCACTTCGTTCGTACACTGGAGCGCAAAAGTTCGGAGCATCCTTCGACCTAAACTCATTTTTTTCTTTTTAATAAATACGCCGTGGTCGTGATTTTATAATAGTTATTTTAACTTTATAATTATTATTAGTTTTTAACGGCTAGATATATTGGAAACTTAATAAATTGAGAATGAAATTTTATCACAATCGTGAATAAGTACATTTCGATAATTATTTAGGAGTAAGATTTGACAATATGATATTAATTTGTTCTACACAATAAGTCAACAATGATTTTGGAATTATAACGCGCTGCGAATTTTGCGCACAACAGCACAGCAACGTGACGGTGATTATCGCGCTTCTAAATAGAAAAAAAAACGTGGAGGTAAATTGACACGGCGTAAAATCACGAGTTCAAGTTCCATTCTACGCGTATTTGGGTTCGTATGTCGCTTGGAATTTCGAGGGATATACGTACGCACGTGCACTTGACAACAGCAATCGCAGCAAGACTATCATCGATGGACACGCTTTTGGCAAACGCGCCATCTCGATTTAACTCTCGAAAAAGTTAAAAATGATCGAAAACATTTTCGGTGCGATACGAGCGTGCGTGATTGAGGATCATAAGACTCGCGGTTATTTTCTTTCTTTGCCTATCTTAACGAGTGAACTCGGATTATTTTAAGAGACCTTTTTAAATCCGCTTGGTATTAATATTAGATAACTTCGATAAATTTCGATCGCTTGGTATAAGTTTCGGTTGTACCTGTGCAAATATTTTTATACGTTCGAAGTAGCAATTTTTATAGCGACTGAAAGATAAAGGGATCGCGTAGTTCGGTAAAATAAGAGAACGATTTTTTGGTTCGAATAAATTTATCAATATTTATTTATCATTGATATAAACGCGCGTCTTAAAATCGATCTATATTGAGACGCGACCTGTAAAAACATGACACAAAATTCCTTGAAGAATGTCGAGTTACTTCGAAACAAAAAATACACTTAAAAATAACAGTAAAAAATTCGAATATGCTTAATATGAAATAATATCTTTCAAACGTTTTACGTGCAAAATTAAATGTATTGTAGGAAATTGTTAACTCACCTTCTTTCACTGACTGTCGAGTAAAGACGAGAAAGACGACGAGCAATCAGTAGCAGATTTGCAGGTTACAGACTGTGTATCAGCACTTTGAAACTGCGTCGACAATTAGTACTCTCAGTCGGACGATGCTTCCTTGCTCTTGCACGAGACGCACGAAGTAGTTACGAGTATTTTTTCGCAGTTCCTCTCGCATCCACGCTCGATTACGAGCGTATTTGTACGTTTAGAAAATCGTTCGAATAAATAAATTATCTGTAAATATAAGTGAATGATTTACATATCTGAAGTACTTCTTACGACGCTTGAAGCTCCACGACCAGTGGGTTGGCGGGAAGAGCACTCAGTTTAAAAGGTACTACGGCTACATCACGAAGTGTATGCGCCGTATGTGTTCCTGTTTCGAAATACATCAAAAATATTTTACGATACTTTTTGATGTAATTACCTCGTAGACAATGTTAGAATCTTTTTAAAGCAACATTCTTTTCGTATGCGAAGCAATGAAACATCCATAAACGATTTTAGATACGACATTACGAATATAATCAAAAATTAATGTCTCGCTTTACAGGAGTTGCCATTGTCACTGCGAACTTTAGGAAGACAATGGGAGAGAGTCGCGTGATTTTACAATGTTCGAGAAATCGAAACACCACCATCGGTTGTAATTAAAACGATCGTAATCGATTCTCGATGCTATCGATAAAATCGGTACCTTTCTCTTTGACATGCATATATGTCAATACAAATAAAAGTTATCTTGACTAAGTTCTTTGATAAATACGTATTGCTACTTTTTACCGACCGTTTATTCGCGAATATATTTGTAACACTTGTTTCGCGCTCAATTTCCTTACTTTGTAAACATTATAATATAATGTTATAGTAACTCGAAAATTTGAAAATCTAAACTTCACCTTCACTGTAATAGATTTATTATTAATTTTACTAATTTTTAAGCCGAGACATACACAGTGCAATGAAATATCTGCTTTTGGCTGTTCTCTTGTGTAAAATATAATATTGTAAAGATTGTAGAAAGTAATCTACTCTCGTTAAGAAAACAGTTATCTTTATTTCGACATCCGTAACAGGAATGTAGAAAATAGAGCACCCAATGTTATAAGCGGTAATTCATACGTCGGTATAGGTAAACATAGCTACTATTTGGTGTGCAAATTAATTCTCGACTCCTACCTTTCCCCGACTACAGGTCTGATATACGTTAGAATTAATTTCTGCTATGTGATAATTATAATACTTAATCTATTGTGAATATAACTTAAAATATTTACTAGTTATATTTTATGATTCAAACTCAACATCGGTCGAACTCTGATTCAGACGACTTTAATCGGATTATTTTCTATTTGTAGCCAAACTTCGTTTTAATATTTATCCTGAAAACGTTCTTATCAGAAATAAAAAAATTTTAAGAGAAAGCACAAATTATAGTTTAAGCAGAAACCAAAGAATTGTACCAATTTGCGACACGCGAATATTCAACGATTCCCAAATACTCAAAAATATACAAATCGTACGTAATTCTTCTTAAAAAGCCACACGTAAATCGGGCGATTGTAAAATACAAAGAAAACGTTCTTATTAGAAATAAAATATTGTTAAAAGAAAAGGACAAATATCGCTGGAATTCGAGGCCACCAAGATTCCATTAAACGAAACGTTCGACTTAAGACCCTTTGACACAATTTGTTCGATATCGATACTACCACATTATCCGAGCAAATACGGCATCATGAGCGATCGAAATCACTTTCATGCGTCATTCGGAGAACAATATCACCCGTGAAATTACGCCGGAAAATCATGTAACTCGTTCTGCTTGCCGTTGTAAACGAACGCAAACGAAATTCTCGTCAGACTGAAATTCAGCTTTAATTCGTTACGGTAGAGCTGCGAGTTACGCACGCGAGGCACACGTGCACGCGATGCAAACACACGTAACAACTCGCAACGCGGTAACCGTTGATCCTCCACAACATCATGTAACATCGACGTTACATACCTGCGCTTCCAGATTTTTAAACCGTGATTTCCATCATTCGCCCATCGATTACGTTCTAATTTCATTTTCATCCTGATTGACTCTTCTAGTGCCAGCAGCAAACCCATCACCTACCCGAAGAATGCCAAACCAAGTTGCAGTGAATATCACTTTTTTTGATTTAAATAACTTCGTGTATTGTCTTATATTGTATTATATAAATATTTCTTACATTACTTTGAAGTATAAACATTGACCATTAAAATTCAACTTAAAATCGCCTTTTAATAACTAAAATAATATGAAACGAGATAATTTTTTTTTCATAGGCACATTTTAAAATTACTTTTTGTCATATAAAAGTATACAGTCAAAGTTTGTCGATTGTTATTAAAAAATCGTGACGAATCTACTTTATCAAAAACGATATCTAGAGATTAATTCTCTAGATTGAAAAGTGATGATTCGCGACCATAAAGCAATGCATATATTTAATGGAATAAAAAGACTGTTATATATCACGTTATATTGGATGATTGCTAAAGTTCGTTCCCGATTTCAATCCTTTTACGAAGATTTAAACGATTTATTTATTGTTTAAATTCATCCAGTTCAAACTGAATGCTTCAGAAGTTTCTGGTTCTGCTCCGCTTGAGACCCTCACTCCAAAATCGATATCAGTCGTATTTTTCCAATACATCGTTATTTTTCTGGAAGCACAGTAGGAAGCTTACGAAAAAACAAGTCGAGTAAGTCGCACCAATCGTAAAGAATTGACCCTATGCTCGCAAGAGACGCGTTAAATCGTTATTACCATCTTTCGCGCCTTATTTACGCGTCTATGAGTTTACGTAAGAATGAAAATGCGAGTACGCTTCTATCGAGCCTGACAATTTTGATTTTCGTCACGAAGGAAGGAAGGAAGAGAACATCGATCCTGTTAAATTGGAAAGGTACGAGCGCGAATAAATTTATTTAATGCGATCGATCCAGTCAGTGCATTTGTCTGTGTATTCGCGGTAGTACGAGTAGCAGCAGAAACGATAGCGATATTGGTGTTAGAAATCGTACTAGTAGTAGTGGTGATAGTTTGTGAACGCTTGTCGCACGTATTCACGTCAAGACAAATGGAGATTGTACGAAGTTTCTGAGGCTACTAGGAGAAGACGCGATACGAGGACGATGCAGTAAGTCAGTTGGGATGGGCTTCCCAGCATCGAAAAACGACGTGGATCTTCCGGTCGTACGTGAGCACTCACACAGTTATGAGGAAGGATAGGAGAGAGATCTTTTCGAGATTTCTTCACCGACGTGATACATCTTATTTTTAGGAAGTCTTGGAGAAAGCCGAAAGGGGAGCGAAATAAGCCGAAAAGGGTAGAAAGCGTGAGAAAGCGCTTTCTCTTACGCGAAATTAACAGAACTCGATTTCGTGAATTATAAAATGATTAGCTAACTGTGAAAGCGCGACGTCTTGTTAAATTGCAATACTTTAATACGTAAAAGGATCGGAAGATAACATCGTATTTTTTAATTAAATTAAAAGAAATTGATTTATTAACGCGCAAATACGACGTTCCTTCTCGGTTTCCCTAATACTATAAATACACAAGAATTGTTTAAAGCAAAGTACCTAAGACTGTCTTGTAGAACTATCTTGTAGAATTCGAAATATTTGAGCGGATAATCAAAAATCTTGCAAGACCTTGTATTATAATCAAAAAGAACTCGTGATTATGAAATGTCGTATTCGCACATACCAACATCTGTTTAATACTAATTAGCTCATTACGAACGCCAAGGTTGTGTAAAATAAGAATGACTGCGCGTTACATGATAACGAAGGCGATTACATTATTGACTGAAAACAAAAATATGATATATCATAAAATTATTTCTTCGATTCAACAAGAAAATACGACGTTACTTTCTGATTTTTCCATACATTGTCGGCGATCCGATCGAGCACCAGTGCCCATTCGACGTACCCAACCAGATTTTCGTGATCGTTTAACGATCGTGGAAGGCGCACGAGGGCCGAGGGAGGGAGACGAGGCGAAGCGAAACTCATCGAGAGGAAAGAGGCCGATTAAAAGGATATATGCAGGGTCGCACACAAGGAGGGTTTGCGAATAGCCGCGGAGGCGATCAGGCGCGAGGATTCATACGCAGGATGAAGCCTGTCGAGGTGTAATCGACAGTGAAATGCTTCCTCAAAGGGCTTCTTTCTCTGACCCGAGCTCACCCACGCCCTTCGTCTCCCATCTCCCCCTGCCTACGTCTTGCCTCTTTGTTTGGGTTCCGACAGTTTCCCTCGATCCTTCCTTCCTACCATACGTTTTTCTGTTTTCTGTCTCTCTCTCTCTCTCTCTCTCTCACACACACACACTGGACTTCGTATTTCTCGCGAACAAATCGTTTCTCTCTATTTACCAGCGATATCTCGATTTTCTTCCTTCCTTCGAATCAATTCGCCGCGTCCCTCTGTTGCGATCGATGTCGATGCTCGTAAGAATTTCATGACGAAAGACGATCAGCTTGCCATGGAGGCTCGTGCGTCTTTCGGTTTAGCATATGCATTTTTTGCGTTGAAATAAAGCGGAGAGCTTGAAAATCGCGTGATACAGACCTTTGATAACCGCTCTATTCGTATTTTTTGTTTAATTCATTGATTGGAAGAAACTTGCTCGTAGATCCGCCGTTTCCATACAATGCTATCTTTTGACTCTCCTGATTGATTAGATATCAAAATTCGTGGCCAAATCAAAGCAAAATTAAATCAAATCAAAAAAAAATTTCAATGAAATAAACCATTATCCAGAGTAAGGAAAACACTCGAGAGATGCTAAGCCAATGAGTTAAAAATATTGCGATTCGATCGCTCTATGCATTGTTATCGTTTGAATTAACTTCCTAATTAATTAAGGGCATCAACATTCGTAGTCAAATTTGTTCTCTGAGTCAGAGAAAAAAAACATTTTTCGAAAGCAAAATTTCAATGAAATAAATCGTTGCTCGAAATAAGGAGATCGCTCAAGAAATACTAACTCAATGGACTAATGCGATCGTTGGAATCGCCTCTTACGGAAGAAATACGAAACCTATCATAAAACATAAAGAGAATCGGCGCCATGCGCATTAAGGATCGCCCTATCTTTTTCTCGCCCTCCTGCTAAGGAAATCCTTAGTACGGACGATATCTTCTCACGCTTTACACTATTATTTTTCTCGGCGTTGTAAAATTGTGCGTTTCGACGTTTGTCCTTTAAATGTCAAACGGCGATTCTCGTTTAATAACGACATCGACGAAGGTGACGGCGATTATTTAATAGCTAAAAGAAAAATAATAAAAATTTAAAAACTCTGACAGCGTTTTAATATTTAAAAATACGCTGCTCTTCGAATAACCGGATTGCCGTATCATTTAGCTCGGCCAAACTAATAGGAAATGTCATTTGCTAAACGGTCACAAGTGAAGCACGAACACATACAGTCTAAATTTATAATTCACGATTATGACTCGTGATATTCAAGTTGGGTCCTATGTTATGACCACATGTAATATTCGTGTTTGGTTCAAAATTTGTATCACGAGTCAACCTCGTTAAAATATGCCAGGAATATGTGAAACAATTCTCGTTGAGCAAATATAATGACAAATATCAACATCGAAATGCACAAGCAAATTGAAACGATGTTCGAAAAAACTTAGCACTCCTTCAGTGTCTTCCCTTTCACTCTTACAGTGCTAAAAATTCACTCTTCTCTACTACGTTATATTTCTTACATTTTTCATACATCCTTAGGGGTCTTCTTAGAGGAGACCAAGAGAGACAAGATGCTCACGGTTCGTCCTCACACATAGCGCGCGTCCCTAAGCGGAATACCGCTTTCGTCGTAAACGCGAGTGCGGAAGATAAATCCTTTATGCACCCAAGCTTGTACGTAGGCACGAAAGACGAGGTCTATGGAAAAACAAGCGTTCCTTCGTAAGATGGCCGTGTGTGCATTCGAAAGTCCTCGCTTTTCTCGGTTTCCATCTATTCCAAAGGACAACGTGTCATCGAGCATCTCGAGACGGGGAAAAAACCATCGAGATGATTCCACGATCTTCTACGTGTAAACATCCTAAAATCGGGATAGAATTGAGAAACGTGAGACGCGCTTGGATCAATCCGAGATATCGAGTCCATTTTTCAAATCGTATATTTGCACGATCTATTTGGCGGAAAATGTTTACGAATTGTAAGTTACGTTGAAAAACATCTCATAAACGCGAAACGTCGTCTTATCTCAATAGGAAATGTCTTGTAATGCTTCAAATGAATTTTGCAACTCTGAGATCTGAGAAACCGGTTTGTTGCATTTAAATACAAGCGAAATTTATTACGATTGAATATAACGGTTTCAACGGGCTGAGAAAATTTGTTTTGCTTACGATTTCCAAGATACAAATTTCACGCTGTTTTCATCAAGCGCAAAAGATTAAAGTAAGATATCGTAACTTCTTTAATTTTTTTTCTTTACTCTTGATCTAATAACGAGAGGAATATTATCACGATGCATGGACGATCTTATCGTTAAGGATCAATCGCATTTTTGCTCGACAAGATTGGGTCCGAATGAACGAAGAAAAATCCAACACGGTTAAGAATAATAAGATCGTCTTTATTAGCGGAATAAGGACCAGCACATCCAGTGACATAACTATATACCAGTTACATACAACATACACAAATCATACATCCGATGAAGGGATAATTTTGAAATCGAGGATTCGTGTCTCGATTGATGCCCGCGACTTCACGCTTACGGACCGCAAAAATACAGAAAATAAGAAGGAAAAATATTCGGAAAGGAACGACGGCTTATCGTGATTAACATACGAATCGATTGTTATGTACACCATAAATATGTATATAGCTAAGGTACACGCGGAAACGATTATTCTAATTCGCGACGTCTTTGTCGTTGCGTACGCTAGCGTGTCGACGATAATTTTGATTAAGATGCGCATAAAACAGTCTCGAAGAGAGCGCCTTGCATCAGCCCGAGAGAAAGAGAGAACGGACGTTTGCTTACTCCTACAGAGAGCGGAATCAAGAGAAAGTGAGAGAAAGAAAAGGAGAAAGAGAGAGGACTTAAATAATTCCGCGTAATTTAAAATGCCTCGAATACACCGCGATAAAAAAATGATTAGGTCGTGTAATATAAAATGTTGAATTTTTCATCGATCGTGAAGTGATAAATTTTTCAATTTTGATTTTTTTCAATTTTTTTTTAATAATCCGACATAGAAAAATGTAAAATTTACCATTTCAGCAATCAATTCATGAATAATGAAATATCCAACACTCTGTATAACACAAACTAATACAAAGTAAATAATCACAAGTTGGAAAAGGACCTACGATCTGAACGCCCAATTTCCAACACAATGAGGGCCAACTTGGATCGATTATTGCAAAGTACGTCTAATTTTAACATTTTAATCTTGACCTATACAAAAAATATTAGAAACGCGGAAATCACAATTTTTTAAAAACAACCAATCCAAGTTGGCCTACCCTCTATTTATCGACAAGCATCGAAATAGAGACACGCGAGAAAGAATTTATTGACTCCTGTCACTCCAAGAAAATCGTACAACGAAGACGATCCATCGAATAGATTGTCCAAGGACTGACAAATAGAATCGAACGTGTTATTCCCGATTATATAAATTAGTCTTCTCTAATTTCCAAATTTCCTGATGGAAATGTAACGAACGCTCTCATTGTAACTCCTTGAATTTCGTCACGTACTCGTGACGTATTCACCTATTTCGACGAGATACCAACGACAGTTTTACATAAAATTAATTACATGCATCATTAACGACTACACTGATATTACTGAATTGCACGACTAACCGAGTAACGAATTACATTCGTTTATAACAAAGGAGACGAATTTTACCATTAAAGTATAATATCACGTTCGAATGAGTAAAAGGGCATCGTTGCTGCCCATATTGTACCGTGCTACGTTTTAACTACTCGAATAGTTTTTAATAATAATAATAAACTATTTTTACAATTTGTCCAAGTGTGACCATTTGGCAAATTATTTTAGTAGATTGTCGATATTAACGCGTAGACATTCCTTCCATTGAAGGAACGTTATAATCTTTCATAATAAAAATTAAATATTTTTTCGAGTATTTTTCTTTCCCTTTGATTGAAAACAATTTCGATGAAGAAAGGAACGACGAACGCTCGAGAAGCTTGAAACAACAAGATTGATCGCAACGATACGTTCGAACAACGCGATCTTCCCTCAACCTTCCCTCGTTTTTACTCTTTCTCTTCTAACTTTCCGCCTCTCTTTCCATCCTTTTGATTAATCTTCGCGCTTAAATCTAGTCAAAATCATTCGATCGGTGCTTTTCTGACGTGCGTCAGAAATATATACGTCGCGTCTTACAATCGAATAACGTAATTATTTTGCGACCGTACACGTAGAAAATGAAGAGAATTAATGAGGCGTATCAGTGCAAGCCGAACGATTTCTTTTCCTAAAAAAGGAAAAGAAGTTATCGTGGAACGTGAACGTTCACTCGATGGTAAGTAAAGATGAACGGTAAAAATATAAGAAAGATACAACAAGAAATAAGAGATCGTACAAGCCACGAACGATTTTCACTATTTATCTATAAGGACGAGTACCGAGTGAATCCTAGCCATAACATCGACGAACTCACGTAGAAGTCGTTCGATTTTTCTTTCCTTTTTTTCTATGCACAACAGTATGATGCGACAACCTACGAGTTATCTTTTTTTATTATCGTTATCATTATCGTTAGAATTACGATTACCATTATCGCTATTATCTTTGTCTTTATTATTATTATTATTTACAAAAATGTTTAAGTCATCCGACCAATTCGATAAATAATTAAACGTCAGTTAAGTAGTAACATCGTAGCTATGCATTTAACACATTACACGCTGACCTCGTGATATTACAGATTTTTTTTTCTGTATCTATGTATGTGTTACGCAGTAATTGCGTATGTACTTGCCGTCGTTTATTTCTTTACGCATTTGTTCTGCTTCTAGAAACAAAACACGTACGATGATTTGGAAACTTGTATAGGACGCATATTCAATTAAAATATATAATTTATAAGGTTTTTAGTATCTTCTTTAACTATTCATTCTGCAAAGACAAGCAATTGAGAGCTATCAGCGACTGATGTTTAACCAGCGCGCAATGTGTCAACCTTAGATTCTTACATTCTTCATGTACAGACTTACAATTAGAATCGATCTCGGGGATCGCGATAGTTGCAGCAAACTTCGTCGTATTTTTGCCATCTTCTCATACGATACGATGTATTGAGTCATCCCATAAATAACGCGGTTCTTCTATACTTCTTTTATTTTTCAAAATTAAGATGAACAGAATTCTTTTTTAATTTAAAATAGGAAGAAAAACAAAGTAAATTTACTACCTGCTTTTATAGCAAATCGATCAAAGATAATGTGTTTTCTCACCCTCCGACTTTAGGTTTGCTCAATTGAAATTATCGCATTATTTATGGGATGACCGAATACGTCTAAAGAATCGTTTCACCATTTTTTTTTCACCTTCGCATCGTGGCATTTTGCGTGCGTATCGAACACCATCAATTCGCAATGAAGCAGCACCGTGCTCGTGGTGTACCTTCCATGCAAAAAATCGTGTTACACGACACCGATAACGCGTAAAAATTCTTCTTTGGTTTCTCTCGATGCATCGTAAATGTCACGATTCCAAGCGCATCCTCGTACTTTTATATTCGCTCGAATAGCGAAATTGAAATTCAATTCGTGTCGCACGGACAAGATTTCAATCATGAACTTCCACCACGCTCTTCGGGCTTCAAACTCGAAATTTCCAACGACGAGTGGAAAACCCGTACAAAATGCGAACGTAAAGAAAAAAAAAAGAACCGAGAATACTAGACACGCTTGAATGAAAATCGTATGTATTTTTCTTTCGTGAAATTTACTGGCAGAACTTTTCAATTGTGCGAGGTTTTTGTCAAGGAAATGAGTACAGATTAAAATTACGTAGACGTGTATACGCGTCTACGTAAATTTATGCGCGTGTATCTTCAGTCATCGCTTCGATATGTACGTTAAAAAAAATTCGTCGATCATTCGAATCACACGTACAATTCATTTTTAATATCGACAACAATATAAATAACAAATATCTATCTTGGGATAAGTTTATCCTACGATAAACTCATCTTTAAATCACTTGTATTACTTTTTGCCTGTTGTTTTAACGATCTTCGTACGTTAAATAATATTAGTTGTAAGCGTTTCGTCACGCATACGCATTCGCATACGTCGATTAAAATCCATTGATTTGAATTCGATGATGAACGTACATACCTTAAAGCAATATACGTTCACTAAATAACAAATTTTACCTTTGCGAACTCGAAAAACGTCGCTTTTCGTAATAGGACGACTTCCGTCCATTTTTTATTCGATATTTGCCTTCTATAAATCTTGGTTTTCGACTTGTGCGCAATGGATATAATCTCTCGGTATCCTAGGAACTTATAGCAAATAGATGGGAGAATCTTCCTTACGTACTTATAACGTATGGTGTAGCGCATTAAGCTATATCTATGTATCAGATCGTGTAATATAAAACGTTAAAAAGAAAAGATAATTAATTTAAAAATTTGTTTACTTTTGAACATACGTCTAATCACTTCAGCAATCAATTCGCGTATGATGAGAAATCTAACGTTTCACTTGACGTAACCTAATATAATAGGTTGAACCAATTTTAACGTAACAATAATTCTCGATCGCGGAAAAAGTATCCGAGCCTCTCCAATGATATCGTTCGATGCAAAGAATTGAAATAAATACCATTTGATGAAATAACGAAACAAATCTTTTATGTATATGAACCATCGATCAAACTTAATACGCGTCTTAATTCGATTATCACTAAATATAAATATCTAAGTACCTAATCAACAAATGCGATAATATTTCGTTTTTGGGCTATAATCACTACCATTGTTACGCATTTTCCGTTTTGCAATAATGATCTTTCATCCAATCGATTAAAGGCGATGCTAACTAGTATACATGCAAAAAGGTTGTATAATTCGTACCGTCGTTTTACATCATTTACGTACGTGAATATAAATACCGACCGACCATCGCAGCGGTATTTTTGTGCAAATATTTGCGCGATACCTTCGTTAAAATTCTACGTAGAAACTGAACCTAGAATAAATTATTTTCGTGTCCTAGTTCCATAATACACCTTAAATGCAATTATTATTATTACATCGCTTGGCACTAATCGCCATAACACGATTATAACAATAATAATATTAGTGGTGATGGTGGTAGTAGTAGCAATAGTAGTAATAACGATAAACATAAAACAGTACTAACAATAATCATTCAATGTATTTAAATTAGAATTAAACTAAAACCTCAACGGTTGTGCTCTTCGTTGTGCTCGACGCTACACGTTGAAACAATAAAGTTTTTAATTTCCTTTTTAAAAATAACTAGTTGAGAAAAAAAAACAAAAACTAAATACGTTATTATTTATACAACAATGTAACTCTTTAACCTAAAATAATTCGCTCGATACGTCAGCGCGTAATAGAACGCTTCAACGAGTTTCGCACACGAATTTCAGTGTATCAGATCACGTCTTATACAAATCGAACACTCAGAAATTTACACGATCGTTGCTCGTTATTCGCATTGTCCCGCAATGCACAACGAGCGGTCGCGTAAAATCTCAAACTAACAAAGATAGACGGAGAAGCCAAGCAACGAATACGTACGCGTACGTACAATATTATTAAGTCATTATTAAACGATTACATCGTTACAATCACCGACAACGACCATGAATACGTTCTCCAATGCTACCTACGTCATTGATATTTCGAAAGAAGTGCGTTAGGCCTTTTCGAATTTCACGAAGCAATAAAAAATTACTTATAGAATCCGCACTATACAAACTAATAATTAAGTTTTGTCTTTTCAGTCGTTAAGGCGCCAAGATCCACGTTTCCGGGGCGATTGTCTTTGTCAAAAACAAGGAGTAAGGAAATAAAAGGACAAATCCTATTCAAGATCGAAAAAAGCGCGGATCGGACGCAAAGATCGGATTAATATTTAAAGGTGCGCCTTTTGGAACCACGTACGAGTCGTGGTACATGGTAAATCGTCAATTTTAAAAGCTCGCAAGAAGCACGAGTCATCGTGTATGCGCGCGTAAGTTGCAACACGGTAATCTTTACAAAAACTCACCCTATACACGACTAGAATATTTACACAAAATAATACTTACGGTAAGACGAAACCTTAAGGGTGGTTGCTTCGTAAAATCGATTCTCAATGCGTGCAACACCAATCATCGACTTATACTACTGTGGTCCTTTTTCCCTACTCTCTACGTCAAATTGAGCATTCAATGACTTCCTTACGATATATCTACATAACGACGATCACGTTCGACTTCAAACTCCACGAGCGACTGACGGTGGTTGCTTGCGTCTATGAAACAAAAAATGTGCTACATCCCTCGTTAAAAGAAAGAAAGAAAGAAAGAAAGGGGAAAAAACGAAAGAGCGAAAAATTTGAAAACAACTCGATCGATTTCGCAATTCAGTGAGATTAGTTCGTTCGTCACTGATCAAAATTCCGTTAAATTGGTTAAAAATATCTGTTTGATTCTAGCGCGCATCAGGACAGTAATAACATCATGTTCGATAACAGTATCACGTATCCGTAGAAGCTCGCTAAAACGTGTTCTTCCGCAGCCTTAACCGATACCTAACATCGCCTTCAAAGGCTTTTCTATTTTTAAAAATAATCGTCGATAGGATCGATGATCGTTTCGCACGATATGAAATGCATATTCACCGTTGCAACTGTACAACGATATGCTGCATCGTATTAGACAATAACATCAGACATTTATTCCTCGGCCCAAATTTGCCATCCCACGTTCTAACGCGATTACAGTCATTTCGCGTCAGTCCCCGATCTGCCGCGTTGTAAATCTTCCATTTTTCTTATTTTCCCTCGATTTTGACGAGGCAAGTCTTAAGAGACCCTTGCGACGCAAGGGTTTTGAGAGATTCCACGATATTCGTTTACACGATCGATCGAGAATCGTGATCTATAGCTCGCTAGATCACGAAAAATCTTCCTGGAATGTCGACGTCGAACGCTAAATCGACGACGCGACGTCGTTGGAAGACCGAAACATCGTCTCGTTCTCTTTCTCTCTTTCTTCCTCTCACACGAGTACACCCATGCATGCACACACGCACACCATCGCTCCAATCGGATGGAAGAAACAGGCAAGTTCGATTGGTAGAATCCAGAACGAAATTCAACTCCAGCGTGTCACGTTCAAGATTTCTTTAAGGAGATTCGCGTAGAGAGGCGGCCTTCTATCACCTAGGATAATCGTCACGACGCCTCGTTCCAGCGAGTCCTACCAGGTCAGGTCGTCTTCCTTGGACGTGGAATTCTCTGCGTTTGCTCGTGCTCTCGCCACGAATTTGTCGTGCAAACTCCCTCGCCCCTCCACCACTCGTTCACGTTCTTGTAGAACTTTGGTGAGCGATCGTCGTGCAGCATGGCGCACACCCGACACCAAAAGTACGTGTTGATGAACTCGCCGGTTCCCTTCCAGCGGAAGTATGAATTGTAGAGCTCGTCGTCATGGTCGAGACGATGAAGGTACTCTGCCAGCTCCTTCGGCGACTCGAACTCGTCCACGTGGATGTAGGATCGCTGTGGCGCGCTTTTCGCGTAATCCGATGGATGCGCGCCCATCACGATCGGTAGAACGTTGTGCCTGAATAGCAGAGGACCGAAGAAAAATGTTCGACGTGAGAACGATCGCAATTCCAGGAAGGTGCTTTGTATAAGATTGAAAATGTACGAGTAAGAATAGCTAATTGAGAATAAGCGATAAAATATGGAGATTTGAGCGTATCAACTTCGACGACGATTGAAAGAGCAAGAAATTCCAACTAAATTAGGACCGAATTAGAATTTAGCTTATATCGAATAATTTCTCCTTGGCTTCTTTCCCATCGAAGTACCATGATCAGTCAAAATGCGTATGTTTTTTATAAAGTTATTCTTTGATTACGATTAGACATCTAGCAATTACTAGTTTCTTGTCTAGCATCTACGCCAATCCGGATATGATATATTGATAAAACGCTAAACATCGATTATATAGACACTTCTATGCATACCCAAGGCCATTAACGAAGAACTTCTCCGTGATGTAATCCCTACAATTCGAATTTTCGAAAGCGAGATAGAACTTGTAGTCCTCGTCGAGCATATCGAAGCAAGTTTGCGACTGCGAGCGCGGACAACGTAGAGTGCCGCATGTACCGTAAATGTCCACCTGAATGTATTTCGACAGTTCCTTGGCGTAGTGCATGCGCTGATTTCGCGGATGACAATTGGAGACGAACCAAGCGACCTTCAAAAAAAGAAACGAGAACGATTAGTCCGGCGTAAGATTCGTTTACAAATAAATTACAATTTATTCGTCTCTTACAAAATTATCCACTCTCTTATCCATTTTCCTGGATATTGAAATTTCAAATCGTTACGATGGGAGCTGTTCTTTTAATTTTGCGGACGATCGAAAAATTTCGAATATTATTTGCGAACCGCGAGTAGAAACAAAATAAAAGAAGGAAAAACGACGTAACGTTGAGAGCATCTCACCTTCTTCGTCTTATTGGCAGCATAATTGAAGGTCTGCGATATTTGTTTCACACTGTTGTCGTAATACTGCCACCTTTCGTACGGCGCTACTATGTCACTGTCACGACGATACGTTGCTGTCCAATTGATAAGAGCGCTCTTCACGCTCTGCGTGTGATAAGGGCACTCTAAAAAATACAGCATCCATACCTGTCGAGGATCAGTTCGCGTTCCATTAATACTACGTTAGAGAACAGTTAGGAGCTTTAATTTGTTAAGGTCTACGGCGCCAACAAAATCTCGATATAACTTAAAGCTAATAACATTTGTACTTCCAAGAAATACGTTCCAAATGATTTGATATAATTGATCTTCGATGCTTCTGGACCTAATTACACCGGAAGCTTCCGATGTAGTTCGTACGGTCATAAAGTTAAACGAATAGTTACGATATTGTTTACGCTCTACGAGTCAAGCTAAAATTGCAGATATTTCGATGCGCACATAACCTCGATACAACGAGACTATTCGACACGTAACAGAAAATTCATAATTCATCAACATGGGAAATCTCGTTCGTCGCGGCACTTGAAAATTTACATATTCCGCTACCGCGCGTTATACGGTAGCACGTTCTACGAGGATCCATTGTTTCGACGATACTTGCAAATTTTACGTAAATATTTCCGAAATAATAATTGAGCAAAGAGCAAAAAACAAAACAACGAAATACCTCACCTATAACTGATAAAGGTAACACGTTAAGAAGGAACAACTCTATCTATACGATAGCAGAGTGAGTTTTGAAGATATTCTACGTTTAAACTCTTGATCGAACGTAACTTATTTTACGATTCGAAGCGTTCCGTTTCTCGTATCGCGCATGGCTAATTCGTGGTCTAAATTCGCGGAATCGGTGAAATCGCAAAATCGATCGACCAGGTCTCGAGCTACGAGTATTTCACGTACCTGATTGTGAGGTCTTCGCCCTACGTGCGTTATGTAATCCTTGAACAGGATCAGATCCGCCTCCTCCGGATTGTCACGGACGATGGTGCAGGTATTAACAGGGCAACGGTGCTGGAGGAAAATGTCGGGGCCGACTTTGGCCTCCGCCATGCCGTGAGGCACCATTATCTTCTTCAGACTATACTCCGTCGTTCTGTTGTAATCGGGCGGTACGAACATCAACTGCAACGGTGAAAATAGAAGAAGCGCTTACAAATGGACGATGCATTCACCAAGAACGACAATGCGTCTACGTAACGAGTAAACGTAAGCGACTACGCGTTCGTAGACGCACCAACGGAGAGACGAGTGTTTATTATATTCGCGAAGCACATTCCACGATCCACGAAGAATCAAAGAAATGTATATATATATTTTTTTAACATTAAACTTACCGACGATCGGTCAAATGACCGTTTTTAATCCTTCGCTTGGAGTTTCCTACGTGGGACTATTTTTTCCTTTTCATTTTTACAATGTCAATGAAAGAAAAAAATGCTGCATCGTGCTACCGATTCGTGAAAATCATTTCGTTCGTTAGTTAATTCAAGACCAAATTGACTTTTAACCGCGTTCAGTTGTAAAAATTACAACGTTTTAAGGCCAGGTCTTTAGACCAATCACGGTAATGAAATGATAAATTTAGTATTGTTAATCACTGTAATTTCGATCCCGAAAAGGGATAAGTTTTAAAATGGAAGTGAAATTTCCTTGAGATCAAGTAAAAAAATGGAATTTACTTGATTGGTCACGCGATCGTCATAAATGTCCTCTTCGGGCCAAAGTCGCGCGACTCTTCGTCCTGTGTGTCGTGACTTCGTGGCAGGATAGGGTCTTCTTCTTCCGCCTTTCATGTACCAAGGCCTCTTCGATGGGTCCGGCGTGTCTAAGGCGTTCTCCGCGACGTTCGTCGTTCCGGTTGAATTCATTGGCTTCGAGAACGAAAAAGAAACCGAACAGTTAGTACGTGTCGTAACCACTGGTATTTGCGTTCCGAAAGCGATCGAACTTTGAATTTATCTTTAAGATTTGATCTTTAAGCGTTCATCTTTGAGGACGCTCGAATGTCAAGAACCATCATTTCATAAGGAATATTGATGCAAACATCGAGTATAAAGACTCGTGACTGTCACAAAAATTGCATCTTAGCATCGTTAGAAAATAACGAAGGAAGAACTTCATGGAATTCGATTCGACACCTTTTTTCGAATTTACTAATTTATTTCTCCAACTTCGACGCTATTCCTTCTTTAAAATGATTGATTTTTTTAAACCTTTCCTTCATATTCTTTCTCCATTAAAAACCGAAACGTTTATCTCATGGTATTAACATGCTTTATCTTCTCTATCCTCTTCGATCTACGTTCTTATCATAGATTTTTTCTCGTGAGGCGTGCGATGTAAAATTCATTTACATTTGTAACATTTTGCACGAGTGAAAAATATCGCATTGCTTAACCCATGCGCTATCGAAGGAATTGTCTGGATAGCAAAGATTTAACTCAAAAGGAAGCAACGAAATCCCTTAAAACGTTAAATAGATTAATGTTTATAAATATAGTTCCTCTATGGTATTTACAATGGTTTCACAAACAAAAGGTACGATGAGAAATTTCGCATTTCGCAGTGAATGGGTTAAAACACAGCAGCACGACGGAAACGCCCATATCGGGTCGAAACGCGAACGACTCTGAAAAAGCTCGTAAATCGCGATACGTGAGAATTGGAAAATTACTATCGATGCTTCGTCGACCGTAAAAAGTAAAGCGACCGTACGCGCTATCAAAATTTTACCACGGACACGAAACGGTGATCGTTTTTTTATTTTCGACAGAACGATTATATAGTGATCGAAGAATTTTATGGGGCGACAGCGATTAAATTAGAAAAAAAAAGAGGATAAATGTACAAATCGATCGAGCAACGCCCGACGATGCATTGCTTGTTTCAATCCTTCATTTCACAACGGAACTATAATAATCGACGACGCGTTATAAATCTTGTCGCGATGAGATTGACTTTTTTTTTATGACGCGCTACCTGAAGAATTTTCTTCGTAAGATAAGAAAAAGAAAACGTAAATAGTGCGATAAAGCACGTCAAATTTCAACGTCGTTCGCGACAAGAGGAAAAAAACGCAATTATAATGCGTAAAATTGCGAGAAGAAAAAATCAATCCATTTCCTTATTTCCGTCGTTCTACGATTCTTCGGCTTCCTCATCCTCCGCGCTCGTGACGTTTAAATCGTTTCGTATTCGTTGAATGTTCATCGAACTAATAAATGACAGTAAGCGTGAATATGCCAGCGTGAAACACGAAAGCATTTTTCATTGCGCGTAACTATCTATTAATCTAGCGGGTGAAACGGAAACACTAGTTCCTTTCTAACAAATATACAAGTACGATACACAATGGAAGTCTATCTATGATCTATGATCCATCGATCGATACTAAATATAAAACACGTATGTCGTACGCGTACGCATTCGCTCGTTGTCTTGAACGTACGTGCGCATACATCGAATACGCACGCGTATGGAACTTTCTATTCTATGTGTTCGTACAATGCACCGTAAAACGGGACACGCTTTTTGCGACATAGCAACGCGATAAAATGTCAAGAATCACGAAAAAAGGGCGCGACCGCGTCTACTCGTTCCATTCGAACGGAACGATTAAGAGTTCGAAGCAACTCGATCGAACACTTCGTTCCGGACGAATGAAGTTCGAAAGAGTCGCGAACGATACGAGTACGAAGAACGATAAAGCGGAGAATTTGCTTCGCGTAAAGCCTAACGAAAATAGCGCATCGAAAGATACGATTCTGCGCTTTGTGCCCTAGCGCTCTCAATCCTCTCCTTCAAAAGAAACAAAGAGCCATATTTACTCGTTGAATGCAATGACCAGCAGCAAGAGAAGATCAAAAGAATCCAAGAAAATCTTTGAAGGCGCGGCATCGCGTGGAATACGTAGGTATAACCGTGACCTTGAAGTTAGGTCGTCGCAAAAAGCGGTCGAGAGTCGATCAGCCGCAGCAAAGAAGCTACTAATCGCTGGCACTACTTATGCGACATCACGATGCTGTGAGGCCACCAAAGCTATCAGCTATTATGTACGTATGTTTCCGCGTTATTCGATCTTGCACTTGTTAGCAGCTGAAGAACTATTATACCTCGGCTGCGAGTCTTTTCTTCGCTCTCTCATGTGCGTGCAATATCTGCACGGTGGGCTTCTTCGATTTCGAAAGCCAATACTGTTTCATCTACATAAGAGAGAGAGATCAGAATTTCGTTTCTCTGACGATCCTCGAGAATATACCGGAAACGACGTCGATGTCCGAACGATCGTGAAACCTAATTACCGCGTGGTAAACGAGAAACTAACGCGTCGAGATTGTTTCCTTTTATATGATTCGAAAAACCGTCTGGGTCAATCGTGGCAACAAAAAAAAAAGGAAAAGAAAGAACCACGATTCCACGATAGATTCGAATGATAGGCGAAGGAGTCGACTAGCTTCCTCTAAAGGCGACCTTGAGAAGGGCGAGACGTATATATACGCCTTTCGAGTAAGAACAGTTGTTTCTTCGCAGGCGTACATATACGCTTTTCGTAACGATAGAGTAAAAACGCTTGGACGGTCGCGAATCGTCATGAACTGAAAGAAGAAAGATCGAACAGTTAGCGAGCAAAATCACGAGACGCGATTTACGATCGTAGAGACGATAAAATCGATCTTTTGGCGTGTTGATCGTTTCCCTTGACTCGCTAGACTCTATCTGCTTCATCGTGCAGAGAAATACCGTGTTTTCGATGACAAGACTGGCGTAAGCATGAGTTATTTTGGGTCGGTAATGGTGTTGACACTATCTCCGACCGCTTTGTTTCCATACGTATCGATGCTGCGACTCGACGTTGATATAAGTGAATCGTTATGAATCAGCAAGACTACTTGTTGCGACGCTTATCGTAGCATAAAATTCTTTAGCAGCTTCAAAAACTCCACGCATCGATCCAGGCACTGTTTGCCTCGTTGTTGCGTACGATTAATCGATACGAACGTATTTTTTTTTACGAGGAAATCTTCTAGCCTGTTAATCAACGAAAGATCGTGGAACGAGATCACGTCGCTTTACGACGACTTTATACGAAGGCAGTCAACAGAGAAACGATCACGACGATCGTAAGGTATCTTTTTGGAATACGTAAATAAGGTCTCGTGGAATCTGTAATCGAACTCGGACGATTGGTTCGTTAGCATCTCGAAGAAGAGTTCTAACACGGAAGTTACAAAATCGTTACGCTTCTCTTTAGGTAACTGGCGAACGTTTCTTTTCAGTCTTTTCCTTTCCTAGTACTTCGCTAATTTCGAACAATTGGTAATCTAGATACGTACGACTACTTTCATCTATCCTCGAAAAGACTTCGCGACTCTCGAAGACCGCTTCGAAATAACATAATGTTTCTCAATCGACAATCACGCGTCTAACGTGGAATTCGCAAAGATGTTCGCAACTGGATATACCTTGACGGCATCCCCCGTGGCACGCACGGACTGAACCTGGCCTGGATCGGCGCGCATAGCGTGCCAGATCTCCTTCTGGCGCACGTTCATCAGCACCAGCAGCATCCCCGTCAAACAAAAGACGTAGAGGAAGCATCTCTTCAGGGATAAACGCGGCAGACCCATGCCGCCTCGCCTTCTACCAGGTTGAAATTTTCGTCTAGCCGCGCGTCACCACCGCAACTTTCGGCACCCTGTCGAGCCACGACATTCGGTCGATCTAAAACAGAAGAGCGAATCGCATGAATAAGACGATTCTTCTGCATCCTAAAACTTCGCTGGGTTGGGTCGACTCGACTCGACTCGATTCTTCCCTGTTCCCCGTGATTTTGTTCTGAACACATTGACAGCCGGCTCTTATCGCTTGAGTGGCGGTGATATGGACTTTTTTGCTGGTATGAGTGCCTCACACATCGATTTGCATTTACTTGCCATAGTAACATCGATCTTCATTTGTCATACTCTAAAAACAAAACGTATACGATGAATCAGAAACAATCCAGGCAAGAATCGCTCTTGAGCAGTAGACAACAAGCGAATAAGGCCGGCGTTTGGGATTTAATTAAGTGGCCGATACGTTGCCGGCGTTCAGGCTTTAAATGTCACTTAGGTCGCCGGCTGTCAATGTGTTAACATATTAGCTGCTTATATCAAGGTTACGTCATTTTTAAAAGTTCATTTTTTGCATTCTGTCACGTATATGTGCCATACTAAAAAATAGATATAATAATTATAATTATTGTTATATTTAATTTTAATTAATTGAGCACACGGAAGAATGCTTTAAAAAAAAGGAACTAATCAATTAAAAGATCGCGTAAAATATCTTCTTTTCCATGCTGGCACGTGTCACTGATCGCGTTATTGGTATAAGGCTTGGTATAGGTCTAAACTCGATTACTGACCACTTCAAGAAAAAAAAATCCTTACAAGATTCTTTGTTGCAGCACAAAGATGTCTGAAACTACTAACTTACGCTTATATACACATTGAATCGTTACTGTTCTCTAAGGGACATTAAAATTGCGTCACGATATGCAGTCGAAAAATAAACACTCGACACCAGTTCCATATCAGCCGACGTTATTTTAACCTGCATCGCATTATCGCGATACTATAAAGATCGACTGATAATCAATCCATTCGCGATAGCGTTACGAAAAAAATGAAAGACTTTTGTGACTCAGAGCACCACGAAAGTATTTTCATTATGCTAATGCTGCTCACTAATGATCACCAAAGCATCATAGACAAAATCATCTGCAGTCACACGTGACCACTGTGGCGGTCAACGTGTTGAATTGTATACAATTTCACGAAATAAAAGATGTCGTCCTATTATCCAAGATTTCTATAATATGTATTGTCAAATGGTCCGCTGTTTTCACTAAGACCAATCAGAATCAACTATGTCCATACTCGTTACGTTAGTAAGAAGAGTATTTTGTTAGAAGTGAATATAACACCAAGTTCTTGTTTTATATTATTTAATATTGTTGACGAGTCCACTGATCGTCCTCGCGGATCCCAACTTACCAGTGGACTGTACGATTTGAGTCAGCCTCGAGTGGTTGTGGATCTCTAATAACTCCGTGTCTCGTCGACGTTCGATATCTATCTCGTCGAATGCTTCCCTCACTTGAAGAGGATGGGAACGTAAATTAAAAGTTCACTCAACTAACATTAAACTCCGGTATATATATTTGATATACGATGATTGTGTGTAATAAACTGTAGTGAATGTAATGAACTCTCGCGTTCCCCGTTACAAAGTCCCCCCGAACGGTTTTAATCTTCAAAATGTATCGAAAGAGACAAATGTTCGTACACGTTTACTTACACATAGGCAAACAAGCTTTCCATCTTGTGATTTGTGCAACAAATTGTTGAAGCAAATTACTCGAAGGATGTGGTGAAATCGTCTGTCATACGGTATTATCATTCCATACGCAATGCACATTTTTCACGTGCTCAAATAACCGCACTAATTGTATCACTGAACGATAAATCTCAATTTATCTCGAGTTGTTCGTAATTCAAATGTCATTTCGACCCACTATGCACGAGTCGTGCTTCTATGCATACGACATAGCCATACACTGCAGCTGATTCTCCGATTTAATGTGCATGCACGCATTAAAACATAGATGGCAAAGATACTGTTTCGATGTAGTCCCGATAACTCTTATCTTCTATTCGTTACTGATTTTGTTTTCATAAAAGCGTTATCATTTTTAACGAGAAAATATTCGATAATTATGTACTTCGTCAATTTTTATCTCCATATCCGTAGTAAATTTCTCTCGAGGCTCCTCAATGTCAACGATCTAAGTCTTGAATTTTTATGCTGTCTTAGGTCGAGGCAAAGTAAAGATACGACATTCCAAACTCTTTCCTAATTTTACGTTGAAGTCAATCAACTTCGCTGATGTCTCTGAACGTTTCAATTATTCATTTTCTAAACATAATAATCGTTTGCAATCTTAAATAGTCTGCCGCGTTATCGACGGAAGGCGCTGCATAAATACCACGGAAAAATAATTCGTGGTCAAAGAATTTGACGGGATTTGTCTGAAAACTTTAACCACTTCGGAATGGCACTCACGAGCAACGAAACCTTGCCCACAGCCGGCACTCGCCACCCGCACGATATTTTGTGCCGTGCATCGACAGCGAATCCGCGTTCGTCTGTGGCTGCAGTCTATAGTCGACGCTCGGCTGTGCGCGTTCATCTGTGACTGTCGACTATAGTCGACGCTCGTACCGAAGTGGTTAAAAAGGCTAGTACTGGCAACTGTTAACGTCTTTAGAAGCAAGACCAACGCATCTAGATGCTCATTCCATATTCGAGTTTTAATAAATACAGGAGACATACATGCACGTATGAGTTTGAAAGGTTGAAGAACCTAACGCTGACAATGTTGGCACTTTTCGACGTAGAACTTCACAAACGGTTTTAAGCGAGTGGAGTGGCATATTCGCACGGCGTACGGTAAATACGATAACAGTATAACGAGACTCGATTAATTGACCGCATCCGATAGCGATAAGCGTCTCTTTCTTCGACGGTGTATAGATATCGTCGTTAATCTCCCTAAAGGAAATGTCCTCGAGAACGTCGATATTTATAAACGACTATTTTAATTCGGAACACTCGATATCAAAGAACCGTCTCGAAAACTGCGAAAACTTCTTTGAAGCAAACCCACGCGGTTTCTGCGAAAACGGAATCGACTAGCTAAAAAACATTGGGAGACCATCCTAGAAAACAGTTGTGACTATACGATCGATAAATAAAACTGTTTATTTAACCTTTTGAATGCTGAATAATCCCAACGGACACAATTCGCATGGACGCGTCTAGCGTTTGCGATGGAATATTTTTTCTGCTAATATGAACTATAAAAAAACTAATAACAGAATCTCGTGCACGAGGAAGGTCGAACAAAATTGGAAGGGTTAACACCCTTCCCGTATCTAGCCGTTTTTGCTCGACTTGTCGTTCAAGCCATATGGTTCACGTACAACGTACCTGTACGCATTGATGTGGTACACGTGGCCTGAAGATCAAGTTTAACGCGTACCACCGGTGGTACACGTGGGACGGAACGCGTTAAACATGTAACAGATTATGACTGATTTTAAAATTGGGCACGAGCTTTTTCAATCATCTAACACGTTCCTTGATCACCGTAAGAAGATCAACGAAGATAGATATGTTGATCATACGGCATGGTGATGATGAATATAAGGTAGGCGAAGCTGACAACTTGAAACATCCGTCTGTCGACGTTCGATCGTAATTTTCTTGAATATAAACACAATGTTGTCACTTTGATCGTCGACGTTTACAATTAGGCTTTGTTGAGAAGGCTTTCATAAACAGATGTGACGTTACCACAGCAAAGACGCTTCCGTGGCCTTGTAGAAAGACACGTAACACACGCGCACATGTATTTACTCGAATAGATTGCATTGTTCCGAAGATTTCATTCATTTCGTTCCAGGCATGTATGTAAGTCAAGATTCTCCGATAGCTTCGTGCGTTAATTATTTTATTCTTCCACGATTACCTACCGAAACGAAATTTATTATCGAGATCAAAACTAGTTCGGTCCTGCTCGAATGAATTTGTCTTATTCTATTTGAATTTCTTTCATTTTCCTGAGACAATCATTAATAAAGCTTATTAATATAAATTAAATAAATTTAATAAAGCAAAGCGTTAATAAACAGTAAAGTAATTAACTCGTGTGACTCGCCAATAACTTTTTGATGAATAATCGGAAAAATTTCAATTTGTCGTAGAAGATATAAAAAAGAAAATGCTCTTCCCGAAGGAAACAAAAAGCATCTCGTATCGTCAAATTGTAAGAATAAAAATAACAATGACACTTTCTCGGTGTGATGAAGATCCACTATTGTCCAGAAAGCTTCCACGAGAGTCCTTCTACCCGCTTCACTTCCTCCTTCCAGACGAAGTAAGAAAAAAAAAGGCGACCTTACTGCGACGTTCCATTCTGTTGCGGAAGGAAAGCAAACGTGTCTTTCTTCCTCAATATTCGCAGTATTGTTGCAAGTGCAACTAATTATACTCTAGAACGATGAACTTCAGTTTCTCCATTGCTAACCTTACCGCTACGAAAAATGTAAACTTACGCTTCGAAGATACGACCAACTATTGTAAGGAGTTCGTGTGAAAAATCGCAAGCTAATGCTCGAGCAGTCTACACGTTTCAACCTTTTTTTTATTACGAAATAAAGAAAATAGTATTTATTTTTCACTGTATTATTCGGCAGAATAACCGACAATCAAAGATGGACATGTGATTGAAACAGTTCGTTTTTGAATAAAAAATACAAGATTTAAAACGTTTAAATTATACTTGTTTTGATTGATATCCGCGATGAACGTTTCTATACTTATAAGATATTTTTTTTAATTTTCTTTTAATGTAACTTTAATTTCTAGAAAAAAGAAAAACTTTATAAAATACGTAGACTATCTCAATTTTGTATTTGGAGCGTTCTATAGTCGATAGGCTTATAACAGCTTATCAAATAAAGCGTGCTAGAAATCCATTTAAATTTCTTTTTACGCGAGGAAACATGCTAATTTTCATCGATCTCCTGAATTTTACATTTACCAAACTTCTTCCTTTACACCGGGTAATGACGACATTATCTTGTTCTCTAAATTTCCACCAAATCTTACAATTTTATTGGGTCATCCCATAGAAATACAATTTTTTCAATTGCATGAAGTTACATGTATGCATTTTTCTGATACGTAAAAAATGGGTCCACTCGCCGTCGTAAAAGTGTCGATTAAGTTTAACAGCGACGTGAAAGATAATAAAATGAGATAACGATAATCTACGGATTGTCGTCGTAACGTTGGCAACAAATAATAGAATTCATGAAAATATAATGGGACCTATGATAAATTTACTCTGCTCTCTCTCAATCTTGCAAAAAAAAGAGAGAAAGCTATACCGTGTCCGTTTTATGAGCTGTTTTATTTCTCGTAGAAACGCGAAAACTGCAATTTTACCTACGAGGTCGTGATAAGAAGGACGAAAAAGGTCAGCACGGAAATAGAACACCAAACCACGAAATTCCGTTGGTGAGGCGAAGTCACGAGACTTCAATACGCCACACGAAAGCGATTGTAATTTTTTAGATTCTCTCATAGTCGATCAATTCGCCTAACTTCCTCAAGTTTGACATTTTGATCGTCAAACTGATTTATTTCATCGTTAAAATACTTTGCGATATTACTTTATCTTTTTCACTTTTTCAATTTAAAAAATGACCTGTATAAGCATAACACATCGGCTAATAAGTTTCCGGTCTAAAAATAATGCCCGGAAAAATGCACATTATCTGTTCTATAACGACGAGTTGTACGAATTTTTATGCTCTGCACACATTTGTTATGACGCATTTTCATATGTGAAAAGAAAAATGAAACGCGCTTACATGAAGCTTGGCAAAAAATGTATAAAAGAAGAAGATTAAAAATGCTTTTAATTATTTAATTACTAGGTCGTGTAATATGAAATGTCGGATTATTCATATAAGAAGAAAAACTGACTTTTAAATCCATATAAACGTAAACATACATCTAATCACTTCAGCAATGAATTCACGAATAATGAAAAATTCGACATTCATATTACACGACCTAATATAAACCATCATTGCGATCAATTTGAAAGAATCCACATACTCCTTTTTTTAAAAATAAAGACCGTGGTTATCGTTTAGAAAATGACAAAGGCGTTCCTACGTTACGACGATGTTATTGCGTGATCGATTCAATGTTCATTCGCTCGATCTTCTATGCGCGCATATCTTCGCGTGCATGCGCGGCTCCATAGTCACAGAGGCACGAATATTTCGGTCCTGGATCGATCGGTTATCTGCAGAATGTTCGGCATTTCGAGTTCCAACCACCGCGTTTTAACTGACCCTACGCGACAGTACGTACGTCATGCTTCGTTACAAAAGCAATCCGGCTTTCTAATTTTTATCCGCTTTGAACGCTTCGAGCAAGCTCCTGATTCGACAACCGATTGGTTCGAGTAAAACGTCGAAAAAATACACGTAATTCATAAACTTTGACCGCTAAAAATGATTTTTAAAACTATTCTATATTGATTTATAAAATAATCTACTTCCTATCTACAAGCTAAGTTAAAGTAAGGCTTGATATAAGTTTAAGAAAATTGTAAAAGATGCCTGCAACCCTTAGGGAGCAGCTGTCGGATTATAAATATTATATACCGCGAGATTTATTATATCGCTAATGTATTGAATAAATATCTATAACATAATAACAAAAATATCTTAATATTCTAAGAATCATTACTCCAGAAAAAGATAATAGAAAGACTAACGAATTTGGCTGTAGTTACTCGTGGAATCAAGACGCTCTATTTCGTAAAACAATATCGTCATTAATTTGTAGCTAAACCACACTATATATTATATTTACGTTATTTTAATTAATTTTTTTCCAAATGTTCATACCGTGAAGATGTTTCTTTAAGCCGTAAAGATAAAGACTTAGATATAATTGTGGAGACTTTCTTTCACTTTATTTCCACCCATTTCTAATAGCAGTGAATAAATATACATACACACAACATATATGCTACCTATTACACGTCCGTACGTACGTTACTATAAAAGAAAATAAATAGAAGTATAATAACTACGATAATAACTAAGGACTCGCTTACCAATTTAAAATTGGACTGTTTTTATAATTTGTCTCGACGTTTATTACTCGATCATAGAAGAAAGAAATAAAGAAAGGATAACAGAATAACCGAATTACAGACATGGATCTTTCCAAGCGTTACAGTAACCTCATTATTAAATTCTGAAATCGACTTCGACGAAAGAATCTACGAAACGAGCCGAACCGCGAGTGCATTTCGACCGATTGGTGAAACTTCGAGAAACATTTCGATAAATAAATGAAACGAAAGACGAGAGTTTTGTCCGTTCTAAAACTAGGGAACGAGTTTGTAGCCGTGTTTCACGTTTCGGTAGTTCGTAATTCGATTCCCATTTGATCCGGTGCCAATGCTCCACCATAAATACGTCATTATCCTGTGGAAAGTTCAAAGCGCTTCGTTTGCAATGCTTTAAAAACGTTTTATCGACAAAACGAATGCACATACGCGATTAATCTCCTGAAATCGATGTTCTTTCCGACTAGGTACCATAAAACTAGTAGTAGATGTTGCATATCAAAATGCATCGCCTCGTTACCAGTTCAGATTAGTGCTGTCTGCGCAAGCGTACACGCGACTATTTAAATCCATCGAGGGAATAATTTTACGTAATAATCGGCCTTCGAATGTTTAAAGCCACCGCGTATGCGACTAATAAACTGCAAACGATCGGACGAATGCGCGAACAGACCGCGCGGTTCCTTCACCCGAGACTGGAAGCCGAGGATTTTAGAAGGTCGACGCTAACACGAAAGTTAAACCGTTGTTTCACGCTGGTTACAGGAGGATTCGCGGCTCGAGACGACGATGCTGTTTGAGTAACGATAAAATCAAGAATTAAGCCATTTATCTCCAAGATTCGAGTGCCAATGATAATCCATGAACGCGCGGACAGCAGCAAGGATGATTAAATTCTTCTTCAGGTTCTCAAAAAACTCTAGCAAAAATAAGAAATTCCAAGTGATTCAAACTTATACTCGTGAACGCAGTTAGAATTAAAACTCTCGATATGGACTATGGGCGCGTATCTACGTCCAGTGAAATCCATCAACTTAGGGTATGCGTTACAACATAGGTCAAAATGATTTGCTTTCAGTGTTTTGAATGGACACGTTTTTACGTTCTTTAAATGTATAAGATGCATCGTAACTTCCAAATTGTGACGTTTCCAAGTCTATGGAAGTATCAAAGTATTTAAATGATCGTAATAGCTCACTTCTCTTCTTCTAATAGCACTTCGATTCTGAATACTCCACAGTCAAGGTTTAACGTACCAGCGATTAATGTCTGCTCGTTCACGTCAGACTCTAATCATAGGCTCTATAGAATGTTATTCGTACTTAGAATATTGGTGTCTCACGAGAAACGACGCGTTTTCTGTGAAGTTGGAAACGTCACGCGCGTAATGGAGGCGTGAATTAAATTTGTAACGACGAAACACCTATGTAAGCAACGAGTTGTTTTGTCACGGACGATAATGTAATTATCGCGAAAAAATTTTCCTTAGTAGATCTAATCCCGTATTTTAACGGTAATACAACTCGATCGTGTCGATATATTTTTTGCTTGGCTTTTCTATTCTTCTTAATTTCATTTCTCCTTTTACGTACTTTATTTCTTTTCCAATATAAAGAGTAATCAGTTTTTTTTTTATGTCATTGTACTTGTGAAAACAATATCTACGAAAAACTATTTTCTTAAACATTGTTAAACAAATTTTTCACAAGCCTCTAAAGCGCTTCGCGTCTGTCAATGAAAAACGCGAGGTAAATTGCCAGCCTTCGAGTTTATCCGAATGTAAGGCCAAACTGTAGTTCGACAAAAGCATGAAGAGATTCTAACGCAATACGTTCCGTAACAAAATCAGTACATGGCGAGAGTGTGTGTCAGCGCTTTCGAATGTGTGTTTGAGTAAGCGCGACTACACAAATGACCCGGAAAAAATTGGGAAACAAAGATAGAGGAGACAAAAGACCTGTGCAGAGAACCTCGAACTTCGCTAAAAACATAGCATCGCGTTTAAAACGTCTTGGTCTTTTCAATAAACGTATTCATCACTGTCTTATGTAAAATGCCATTATCTTACTATACTTCGTAAATTGACTTTTACAGTGCAAATAATGATAAAAAAAAA
>JAITYT010000050.1:1042544-1068659 GCA_025433975.1 Liostenogaster flavolineata
GAAGCAAGGCTCTCCGTGAAACCACTGTGCATCGATGTTTCTATCAGCGAAAAATACGTGACCACTCACCATAAGCACTGATCAACGATGCTGGCATTACAGTTAATCGTTATCTTATCTTGCATTTCGAATCGGTTCTGATAACTTTTACACGCCCATCGTAAAACTCTAATCGTACATTGTATCTCTTGCGTGAAAAGTAAATTGCGAATTTCCTGTTCAACCTCTCGAACAATTCTTCGAGCACAGAAAAGCAGTATACTTTAAGCGAGAAAATTTAATTTAATTTCAAAAATATTCGCATCAGTCCTGAATGCTTACAACGAGTGTTTTATCAATAATTTATCCTCCGATAAACATTACGTTTATTATTCGCGTTAAACAACGCTCTAAGCAACGTCATTTGAACAATTATTATACATTTAACATCGACTAAAATAAAATATTGACCTTTTCCATCGCGTACCGTAGAATCCATTTTACGAGGAAATCCGTGCATGCTCCATTTTTCTTTCACACGAGGAACGAATCTTTCATCGATCAAAAATTATCCAAAGTCGTTATCGCGTCTGAGACGTATCGTCATTTTGTTAACAATTCTTAAGACACGCGACACTGCGTTACGTTTGATTTGAATTCGTAGTAAAGAAGACACGTAATAAAAAATCTCCGTAGATTTCCAGTGGCAATAAGATAATTTGTTTGTCGATGGAAACTATAAAAAGACGTTACTTGCAAGACAACCTGATATAGTTTTGCCGTTTCATCGATGTAACGTAATGACAAGCAACGTGTTAGTTCGCTCGATATTTCTCATCGAGCTTACACGCGTAGAGGACACTTATTCGAATCTAACGTAAGCGAAATGTCGAGAAATGTAATCAGTTCTTTTTCACTACACGTTCGAATCTTTAATGTACACGTACGTGTATAATTAATAACTTCTCACAAAATGATTTCAAAGTGCTTTTACCACTTCACGGTCCGTCGACGCAAGTACAAAACCGTTTAGAATAGTTGTTAATGGCCCTAGTATATAGCTATCATCGCTGAAGAAATAATCGAAATGTCAAGAAAATACAAAGCGAGATTAGAATATCATCTTAATAGAATACCCAAAAATTATACTCATTTAACCAACCTACTAAAATATTGCATAGAAAGCATGCGACTGACCTACTAATCTAACCTATTATATAAAATCTTCCACACATTTCAAATATGCAACTGCTTATTAACAACCCTCGATGGTACGTCTCCAATAAGAGAAATGTTCACGTGTTACAATCAACGTTCTAGTAAAATAATATACCAAATATGCCCACACTTGGACAAATCGTAAAGATTGGAATGAAAAAAAGAAACTTAAGTATAATCGTGGAGGCGTGTCACTTTATTTTCACCCATTTTGAATATTAAAGATATACGAACGTGGATTACGTCGAACAGACGGTTGACGTGAAGACAGAAAGAAAGATAATACAAAAATAATAAATAAAGTACGATAGTAGACTAAGTGTACATAGTTACGTTTATAATTGATGGTTCTGTTGTAAATGATCGATCGATCAATTGTTATAAGAACACTTTTCTGTAAATAAAAACTTCGGTACATGAATGAAACGTTTTCCATCTTATATTTTATCTTATTATATAAAACGATCGACCTTCGTTTCATGATTAAACAACTTCGATCGCGATATCGCGTTTGCACGCGGAAGCGAAAAAGAATTTCCTATGTTCAATCTTTATCTTTAATTACACACAACTACTTCGAGTATATTTCAAAGACTCTTCCCATTGATATTATCGATATTATTCGATATTTCGAATATACCGATATCGAACGTATTTGACTAAACTTACTTTTTTAAAGCGGCAAATGTCAATCGCGAAATATAAATGAGAAGTGTACTTCCAATGAAACTCGGTCGAGTCCGATTCCAATTAAAATTATATTTCGATACAATACGATTCCAAATAAAGAGAAATCAATTTTAGAAGATATAAACAAATCAGTGGATGACTTCAATATCGTTAAAGAAGATCAATATCGTCGGGTAGGGAAGTAATTATTATTCGCTTAATAACGATAATTTCAGTACTTCATTTAGCAGAAAATTGTTCAGACACATACATGGACTACTGGAATCAAGAAATGCGGAGAAAACCCTTGACGATAAATAAATTTTACATGCACTAATACGTTTCGTACGACGTTTCGTTTGATGGAATTGTAATTATCAAGTGTATATACTTCAAACTAGGACGCGTACGCAGTTTTAACGATCAACGACAAACAACGACTAAATATCCTACTTTTTTCTCATCATTTTGACAATCCTCGTGATTAATCATTTTTGTGTTTATTTCAAATAAAAAGGAATAAATCAAAGACGATACCGACAAATCAACAATTGATTTGCACGTTATCGAGAGTAAAATGTTTGGTAAGATGAAATTCGATCGTGATCAAAGACTTAAAATTAAAATGACATAAAAAGTAATTTTTTTCGGTTTGCATTTATTCAGCAGCTCAGACAGACGATTTTAACAGAGTTTCTTCATTATCGACATTGAATGAGATGTGTGAGCCATGTATTGTCTCTCGGTACTTTTGGCGCGGTAAACGAACTATTTTTAATGTACACAAGCAAAACAAACAAGAGAATAAGCACTTTGCAAAGATAAAAGGCGAGATAAAATTGAAAATTACGAAGTGTAAGTTAAAAGAAACAATCGCTATCAAGAGTTACAAAGGCAGAACAAACCGTCTGATAGATAACACGATTCCCAAAGAATATATTATTTAGAAAGAACTAACTCTGCTTTACGAGAGCCGCTGCTTAACATCCTCGCGATAACGTAAGGTAAAGGTGCTAAAATCAGACACGAAAATATCAAAAATATGATGAAGTCCGAAACGGATGTTCAGCCTAGATACAAGATCGTCTATTAGTAAACATCTAGCACCTAACTCCCGTGAATTCTTCACGTCGCATTGATCCTGTCTCCTTCAACGCGACACGATCAAAAGACATCTAATGCGAATAAATCGAAACGCGATTTCGAATTTGGCAGATCTTTGTAGTAAAGACGTGATATTATCATCGTCTATGTTTGATCTTGGATCAAATGCGAATTCCAACCACGTGCAGCAAGCACGATAAAATCAAACGAACCTCTCGATCCCGCCTTCCATTCAGCTTCATCTTCCTCTAGCGATCGAAGGACCTCGAATACCCGAAAAAAAATGGGACATTTGCTTCTTCCTGTCACCAAACATTATCTCGACTCGCTCGACCACGCTCGAATGACTGACGCACGATTTCTTTCGCTTGCGTTATCAACGAAAATGACGATACATGTTCGACGAACTGTTCATTCGCGACTGCCGATATCTTCGATCGGCCGCCTCTAAAAACTGAACTAGCCTCCAAATTGAACGACTGTGGCAACGGTAACGAAGACAAACCGCCGTTGCTATCGCGTGTTGCTCGATGCTATTCGACTTTTAACACTCGTTTGCCTCTAAAGACTCGTCCCTGTGGTATACGTATGTACAACATACCAACATGGCTGTGTTTCAAATGTTGTTATTTGAACGACATCGCTTCTACGATTAATATTTCAGGCTGTTTATAATAGACAAATATTAACCCACGTTTTAAAGCTTAAGAATGGCAATTTATTATCACCATGTGGTGGAAGTTAATTCCAACTTGTACTAATTCCGTGATGAAAGATAGGAGACTATAATTAATGTATACACCTAATACATTGTAATACACGCGTAAGAGAAAGGAACGTCCAATGGGTGGCAATTAATTTCTTTTATCAACAATTAACGATTACTTTTCGAATGATCGTCGATTTTTTGACGATTAATTTCATTCTCGCATTTTTCGAAAAATTTAATTTAATGTCCGGCACCGGGCGGCTCTTGGCACGCTCGACGCTTTCATTGTCGTTCGCACGAGCAGATAGGCCGCATAATAAATGTGCCAACGCGACGCCATCGGCGATGGGTACCGTTGTTGCCCGCTGCTAATCTACGCTGTGACACGAATAAACAAGGACGACTTTGCGGACGAACGAAACGTATACGCGAATGATCATCGTTTTTTTTGTGAGAGACCGGACGACACGCTCGATTTCTTTCCACTTTCTCTTTTTTCCCCCCATTTCCCGAGTGCAAACAAAGCGTGACACCATGGAGCACCGTGTAGCACTATCGCAACGAACGTTCAATCAGAGAGTTCGTAATGGTCATTTTCACGATGGCGCTAGGTCCTTCGAATCTCTGTGGTTCGCCTTAACCCGTGTTCTTTCAAGTGCTATCGACAGGGCACCTTTTTAACACGTATTTTGATCTGTAACAACTTCGAGATGCAAGAAAACTTTATGGTTGACTATGTACCAAATTAGAAAAATTCTAAACTGATTGTTGGCGTAGTTCGATGTGGAAGTTCGATGATTGTCTATGCACAAAATTAGAAAATTTTTAGGTATGTTGTCGTGGTTCAACGCAGTAAATATTTTTCGTTTTTCGAAGAAAATCGAAACCAAATTTATCCCCGAGCCCAGGTGAAAATGGCGTCAGCGTCGATTTGACCACGTGTGTTTTCTATCGAATCGCGCGGAATAGGCGGCAATTTGGAACAGCGTCTAAATTAATCCGCACGGGACCCGATTCCATTCGCGTAAAATGTAACGAACGAAACGCGCTGCATCGTAAATACGTGTAAAGAAATACCAAAATGGCGATGCGTTTACACGACGGTGCGACAATCAACGGCTAGCATAATTAGCACGAAAACTCGTTACCAGAGACACGCGGTCCTTCCATACGATTCGAGAGGACACGTTTGATTGTTTCGAACGCGCGTTTTCGTTCCACAGCTAATTTCATACGTTTTGGGATGCGTCGCGGTAATTTACCTACATAAACGCGATCGACATCGGTAGATATGGTAATCGATACTGAAATTAAAATTTTTATTGAAACATAAAACGAGGATATTTTATAAATTTGTATTTACGCTTTGTCGAGTATTTTTACGATGCTACATCGACATATTATTGACACTAGACCTACCGACACGTTCGTATACTTTATTTCATCGGAGGATTCAGAAAGACTTATTTGTTAAAAGAAGAATTTATTTAAGAAAAAATATAAAATAAATTATAGAAAGAAAATATCTTAAAGATCAGTAATGTTGATAAAAAAAAATGACAAATCAGTCATTTTTAATTGATACGGAGGCTCTACAGTTAAAAGTAAACAGTACTAACAGGTTAGGTAAAACATTAGCGTTATTTATTTCCTTAAAGAATCGACGTTAGTTAAATGTAAAAAACGAAAGAAACAATTGATTCGTGTACACTATCTTGCCAATGTCCATGGAGAGATAATATTTCTTTCAACGTCGCAAGCGACGAACTTTGAAATATTATAATTATAATTCGAAAAAAATTCTGAAACTAATAATGAATTATCATAGTTATGTACGAACTTTTATTCGAAAAAAATATTTAAACAATGCACGGTAGTTACTCGCGTAAGTAAGTTCGTAAACCAAAAGTCGCAGATATATCAGAGCCAAGAGAATACAATAATTCGAAGATTGTACGTCAACATTTTGGCTCGAAGTTTCACGAAATACAAAATTTGCGTTATCTCTTAGTTACCTACGAATTAGTCGATATAATAGGTGGTATCTTCTGTTTGGCATTCAACGCCTAATTTTTTTCCACCGAATAGTTTTCGATAACTCGCATTTACGCGAACAGTTTAAAACAAACAAAACTCGTTAGAACAGTACAAAAAATACGATCAAACGAAGTAATTTACCGGAAAGAAATAATTCTTTTGCCTAATTGTCTTAAAACGGAAAGCAGAAGGAAGGATTATCGAATACAACACGCGTTAAGAAGTAGAATCGGTCAAATCAATCGCATAAAAGTATCTCGAAGGAATATTTCGTGGAATAATGACGATGACGACAACGAAGTAATCGTCGAAAAGGAAATAAAAATTTAAAAAGAAGAGTTTTTCTGGATGCGTTGATGAAACATTTTCATTTTATTACGAAAGATCGTTCGCGTAGACGTATTTAGAAAGGGAAGAACAGTGGGACAGTGACATGTACTCTACCATCGCTCGCGCTCAAAGAAAAAGAGCATTTACATTCGCGCCCATTTGAAGTCATTTCCGTGGAAAGTCTCTCTTTCTCTTTCTCTCCCCCCCCTCTCTCTCTCTCTCTCTCTCTCTCGACGAAAAGAAAGACACTCGCTGACAAAAACGATTCTCGACTGTGAATGGATTCGACGTTCGTACGCGATACTCTTCGTCTTCTTCCCTCGCTTCCTTTTTATGCTTTCTGTGCTCAAATATCGGTCGAGTACGAATTTCTCGCGTCGAAAGGGGAGAAAGGCGCGATACCTTCTCGATCCGCGCTTCCTTCGATTAGATAAAGGTAACCTAAAAAACTGTGCGCGACACGCCGCAAATTACGATCTTGCCAGTCGGTGCACACGCTTCCAAAAAGGTAGGAAAGAGAAGAGAAAAAAACGAATTGGAAACAAGAGTCCCTTGAAGGAAAGTCGAAGGAGAACGACGAAGTCACGTATTTCGCTTCCAACCCTAGAAAAAATGTTCAACCACCACGTAACACAAAAAAGGATCTATTCACCTAAACCGAATTGAATAATCAAAAAGTACCGTAAATGACGTCACGAAAATTAGGAAATTATTCGATCTCGCACTAGCACTCGCCTCGCCTCGATTTCGAACGCGCTAAGTGGATCGATGACAGTCGATCCAATCGATAATCGATCGGTCGCGCCACGGTCGATCCATTCCCCTCTAAATCAGCGCGAACACGCGAGACTATTTTCACAAAGCACGACTCTACCACTACACTACCACTACCACTACTACTACTATTATTACTACAACTACAACCACGGTTTCGTTCTACCGCACGATTATTTCTAGTGTACAATTGACGTTCTAGAAAGTGGAATCTATTCCGAGTTCATAAGCAAAGCAAGCGGGAGTGACTAGAATCGCCCGAGCTCATGGAGGCAGATCGGTATGCGCGCGCATAAAACATCGATGTTTTATCGTGGCTAGCGACGCGATGTTGCTATTTACCACTCGTTGTAAAAGATATATCGCGGCTAGAATTTGGATCAAACGGTTAGCGGATCTACGTTGCCTTCCAACGAGACGACTTTCATCATGGATTTTCATCATCGTCAGAGGATCGTTTGTATTGCATCAGCAAGAAAGTAATTTCGATTCTTTTAAGTGCGAAACAAAACCTTTTAATTTTTCATGCAAAGAATGAACTTCAATCGATTATATATTCTTCATTTTGATCATCGACCTTTTCGTGATTCGTAATCGTGACAGGACGCTAATTATGGAAATCGAAATAACTTTCTTGCCGATTCAATAGAACCTTCCTGCATTCCTGCGAAATGAGCATTACGCGTTACGACGAGGGCGCAAAATGCTCGAGAAAGATAAATATTTTGATCGAAGTCACACCTTTTTTCGAGCTACGAAAAAAATTCACACTCGAATGCGACGTCATTTTAATCGTACGTTGCGATCTTTCCTTCTCGTCATTTTAAAAGAAACCCACACTGCGCTTACGATTAACATTCGCTTCGATATCTTAAGCCAAACGATGAAATGTTAATCGAGTCGTGACACGAGTATGCGCGTGGAAATAATCTTCATTTAGAAGCGCAGTTCTGCGTACATTTCCGTTTGTAATTTCGTGCTTAACCCTTTACCGTACCATTTAGCTCGACAAAATGCGGGCCCAACCGGTAGGAGACGACAAACGCTAAATGGATCAAAGTGATGCGCTAGAGCAGTTACGATAGGAGCCAAAATATGGACACCTGTAATGTATCGTGAACGTCAACATTAATTTAATTTTTTTTTCTTTCATATGTATATATATTTTTATAGAATATACTAAATATATGTAATATATATGTGATGTTCACGTTTGGCACGATCATCGTTCCACGAGTCTGACTCGTGATATCCGTGTTTGGTTTAAAATTTGTATCACGAGTCAAACTCGTCAAACGTATGACAAAGGGTTAACGACGACCTAAGCGAAAAAAATGTCATTCATGAAATTTAAAAACGCCGAGGAAAGGTTGAAAAATGCTTGCTTCGACGAAATAAAAAAGCTTAACAGGTAACTTGTACCTTGGTAAACAAAAAATCGTATTTCGATTTTGAAAAAGTCACTTCAAAGGTATACTATAACTTCGAGCGAATGTCTTCGCTCAAAGGTGATCGAGAAAAATGCTAGAATATAAACTCGCAATTAACCGACACTTTTCGATCATTCTGAAGGATAAACGACCGTTCGACTTCACCGCAACAATTTCCACCTTCCAGACTCTCAAAGGGTAATCGTCGCTAGTGCCGTTACGTTTTATCGAATACTTCGGCTCTTCGTCGTAATTCAAGCTCCATATCAACCGATGCAGGGCGTATCGACGTAGAAATTCAGCGATTTAAAGTCGATGCGACGAGACGAGCGTCAAGGTAACCAACGAATTCCGATACTGCAGCAGCGATCACCACACCGGAAGCTCGCCACTAATTTTCGAGTAATTTCGGAACAGAGAGTCTAACCTAATTGCTCGACAATTTCCTACTCTTGTGCCCTACTAAATTAACCTTTGATCGTAGGTAACGACAATTTAAACGAGCCTCGCGTGTCTTTCGTCGAAATTATTCCGCGCTGTAAAATCCTTATCACGGTGTCACGAAAATATCAAGGGGACCGGAAAGTAACATCGTATTTCTTTGTCAAATTAAAACAAGTAATTTTATAATATATTTTTATTTCGAGTTTTTTAATCGATATTTTACACAATTTTGTCATACGCAATCAGCCGAGTAGTGTTAAACGAACGTTGATATACTCAAATACGTCATTTCGTTCCGGTCCCTCTCTAATACTTGAAAAATTCGTACTTCGAATACATTTTATACGTTCGAAGAATTCGAATGCGTTCTATCTCGATACGCATGCATATGCGCGTTCGTGTGCGTATGCGTTCACATTCGACGAAAATAGCAAACGTAGTATCGAGACTCGTTAAAAACGTTGACACCGATCAAAATGCGTATTGCACGCGTCTATTCGTTCCTTCGTAAAGTCAGATGGATATAACGTTAACTGAATATTAAATAATAACGTAGAGAAACTTTTGAAAATCGACGCGACGACCAAAGCTAGCAACTTTTCAAAATGTAGTTGATTATAAGTCATCGCAATATTCTTCTCCTCGATTTCGATCGAATTTTCTTGTCGATGAATCTTCGCATAAAACTACCAAACGACGAGAGTCAATCGAGAGAAATATCGTTCGAGTATATCCAAAAAAAGGTTAAAATATTTCGAATAAAAAATAGAGAAAAATTGCTTCAACCCCTGGTCCTCAGTTACCACTCGGGTGACTGTAACCCGGATTTCATACGCGCAGGAACACTCACTCTCCTGAAATAGAAGGAGAGTAATATATTCGAAAGGAGTTCTTGTCCGTTACATTTAATGAAAAAAAAACATGTGTCGTAAAGAGACGTAATAAACAAAAATAATTTCCAGGTTATTTGTTCTCAGAAAAAAAATCTTACGAAAGCAAAACTCATTCGTAATTTCGACATTTTTGAAACTCGTTAGCTTCGATCTTCATTAAAATGTTCGAACCACGGAAAAACATAGCGCATCTTCTATCTTTGGTTCAAGTGACGCGTAAAAGCAAATACACCATTCCATTCCTAAAGTAGATGATAAATATTCGCTGATCCCTTGATACGTAACCACCACATGACACGGCACATCGAATCGTTTGCGAAGAAAAATTATTATCGCGTGGAGATAGTCCTCGGCTTCGTTCGAACGTCATACGAGTCTTTTCGATTGCTCTCACCCGACACCGCTTGCAAAATATCATTCGAAAGAATTTTCATTTGGCAAGCGGATGAACGTCGGCTCGTTCGTCTTCGAAGCGTTTACTACTCTCGAAAATATTACGGGGGGAAAAAGAAACAATAACGTAAAGAAAGAAGCGCTTGGCACCACCCTACCAGAAAACGAAAAATTTGATGAAGTGAGAAACTCGATCGAAAAATCAACGTTGAAACGATTGACGATGATCGAGGTGACCATCAAAACGATGGAACGTCACCTTCGTTTTCCTTCATTTTATCGTGAACGTTAGTTCGACGCGCGGTGTGTGTCCTGAGAAACTACCTTTATTCTATCCATGATCCTTCATACCAAATAGAGTTCACACCTTTCTCTCCATGATCCTTCGAGCCGAATAAAATAAACTACACACACCTTTTTCTCCACAGTGAAATACCTACGGCTGTCGTGCTAATTCGAAGCGCAAATCGAATTACTCCGTTATATATTAATCGTAGTTACGTATTAACTATGAATTAACTATGAATTAATAATAAATATACTCAATTAACGAGAAATTTCCTTTGGAAAACTTCGAGTACGATCGATGCTCCGTAATCGTCCATAATTCATCGATCATCCCTTAAACCGTTTCGACGTAATATTTGTAAAGGCGTAAAAGCAAACGTTTAATTTATAGAACTGTCGACGGTGACATTTTTACGTAAATATCACAGATCAAAAGAAATAGAAACAAAAAAGGAAGATTGCCTTTCTTTTGCACTTTCTCGCTCTTAATCCCTTTGAAGTGAGTCGTATTCGTCGTGTTACACGGACACACGGCGAATTTTTTAAAATCTATGAGAAATGGGTCTTATGACAGACAACGCGCTAAAATACGGCGATGCAAAATAAATAGAAGTGTGAGACGAGACGAGACGCGACCCGAACTTCGACTAAAAACGAAACAAGACGAAAGTTCGAACTCACCCACGCCGTGAATGACAACGAATAGTTTTAAGACGCAAAAACGCGCAGCCACTTGAAAAAGTTGATGAAATCTTCTAAGTCATATCGGACAAACAAACGCGAAGAAACACGAGTAAAATGCAAGTGAATTTTTTGAAACCTAAAAGAAAGAAGTCTTATTTTTCAAAATAATTTTAAAATTTATTTATTTATAATAAACTAAATTTTTTTAACATAAATTCTTCTTAATTTTAAACTTTGATTTAAAGTTTTATTTATTTGTAATATAATAAATAGTATAAATAAAGAATTGACACAAAAGGCAACGCGTTAAAGTACGGGAATGCAAAACGGACAGAAGTGTAACGCGGAACAAGAAGCGTCCTGAACTTCAACTAGAAACGAAACAAGACAAAAGTTTGAGCTCGCCCACGCCGTGAACGACAACGAGTAGTTTCGAGACGCGAATACGCACAACCGCTTGAAAAAGTTGACGAAACCTTCCTTGTCATATCGGACAAACAAATGCGGAGAGACACGAGTGAAGCGCGGGTGAATTCAAGCCTCTCGTGCGATAAAGGGAAGCAGGGCGGGACGGACAATTCAATTGAGCGGCCAGTTTGCGAATCGCGCGAAAAATGACGAACCACGCGAGAAAAACTTTCTTTTTCTCTCTTCCTTCTTCCTCGTGACGAAGATCAGAGAAGGACGGAGAGGAAGACACAGAGGAAGAATGAACATCATCGCCTAAGGTGCGCCTCGATCTCGTTTCTTATTTTCTTTTTTCCGCTTTCCTTCTCTCTTCGTCGCGTTTTTTCCTACCCTTTCTTTTCTTTTTTTAATTTTTCTTTTCTGGTCCTTCGGAATCATCGAGCTCAAAAGCAAAATCATCCGATCGGATGAGCGAATATATGGGACGCGCGTATTATTAACGCTTCACGCTCTTCTTTTTTCACTTCATTTTACTATAGTAAAATCAATGTAATTTCGCCTATAATCGCGCTTTTACGACTGCCCTTCGATTCTTTAAGCTTTTTCAAGCGCAATGACTAACAACGTTTAGGACCACATTAAACGATCCGTTCGACACAGCACGCGGTCCTTAAACTACCTTTTCGAGTATTAACGAAGCAACAGTTAACGACACAAGCTTGTCGATATTCACACCTTTCTAGTCTTCTTAGTCTAACATACTTTGTATTAGGGCGCTCCATCCACGTACGAATTTAAGATAGTAAAAAGGAACGGCGTATCTTTGTCGGCAAAATGCCTTTTATCGTTTACATGAAAGTTGCAGTGTTTCGACGAGGAAAATTTATTTAAGCGCTCTTTAATTAACACGATGTCATTTTTGGTGAACTTTGCTGCGTATTCAAAGGAAAAGGAGAAGAAGAAGAAGATGAAGATAGTTTCTTAATTTTTAAAACGATAAAACAAAGACCAAAAACTTCCGATAACATCGATCATTCGATTTATCTCGTAACAGCAAGATAGTTACATAATTAAATGGAAAAAGGAGAGAAAATCGATAAATTTGACGTAATACGGAAAAACGTGTTTACGAACTAAGAATAAATGAAAAATAGAATAGGTTGCCGACGATCTTTAACTCCGTACTATAACTCCTTCGAACGAACAGAATACGAAGAGAATTAATAAATCAAATATCTAATTCGATCTTCCATCTTTCAAATAAGCTGAACATAAAAATAATTAAGGAATAAAATAAAACGACGCTTCTATCTACGAATTTTGACGGCAGATTCAAATAAAAAGACAATAAAACTCGAACAAAACCAAATTCACAACATTGCTTACCGACGAAGAATCAACATAATCGAGAAATCCCTTTGTAATTAGAAGCGCACCTCTTTTCTAAAGCTATCTTAAAAGTATCGAAATCTTTTGCACGTACAAATTGATAACTCGAGAAAAGCCGTACCTATCGATATAACAATCACGATGCGATTCTAACTTCCACTTGCTTGCCCATAAATCATTCGCGACAGGATGATAATTACGCGCGTCACAACGACTGACTCACGGCACGATTACCGACGAATACTGCGTCTATCTAACAATATCGTGTACACAACGTCCAAGGTACGAAGACGAAAAAGAGAGGGAAAAAGAGAAAGAAAAACAGAAATAAAAAAACCAGAGGAGTCGCAGCTACGATCGAGAATATATTGTACTCACCGCGCAGTAAACTTCCTGTATTAGGACGACGAAGATAAAGCAGAACGTAGAGATGATGGTGGTAGTGATGGTTGTACTAGCAGTGGTAGTAGCAGAAGAGAATGGACGAATGACGAAGATAACGAAGACCAATATAATACGATGACGATGACGATGACGATGACGATGACGATGACGATGAAGAAAACGAGAACAAGAACGAGAACAAAAACGAAAACGAAAACGAAAACGAGAACGAAAACGAGAACGTTGAGGACGGCAGCACGTGGTTAACCGCGTCGTATATAGGACGTGTCTACGAGAATGCGGCTCGATGATGACGCCACGGTGCCGCCGTCACGTGTCACTACCCTTAAGAACGAATATCAGGTAGCGAATACGACGAGATATCTCGTCATTATCGGTCGGGCGGCTCGTGTTGTAGACGAGCAGCCCAGCCCGTCGCTTCTGTCCTTTCGGTACCGCCTCTTTCGTCCTGCCTGTACTCTCACCCCTCCGCTGAACTAACGCATCCCTCCTTCCACGCCTCTAGTTCTGCTCCTCTGACCGTCCACCCTCTCTGACTCTCCCTGTCCCTCCCTCCCTCCCTCCAACCCTCTTTTCCTACCTTCTTTCTCAGCCGATAGCGCGGGAGACGTACGTACGTACGCGTACGCCCCTACGATGACACCCTACCGACGTAAAGCGCCGAGGGTAAAATCCATAAGAGCCGCGTCTGCGCCCTTTAGCAACGTTAAGCCATCGTCTCCAACGTCATCTCGAGCAGCGTCTTGGACATCGTCTTCAACATCGGCATCGTCGTCGTCGTCGGCATTGACGTATTCGAGGTCATACCGGTTGTTGACATCGTCATCATCGTCGTTGACGTTGACGTCGTCGTCGTCGTCGCGGTGGTCGTCATCGTCATCGTCATCGTCATCGTCGTCGTCGTTGTCGTCGCCATTGCCATCGCCATCGTCCTCGTGGTTGTTGGATCAATGCAACAGAAGCTTCGTCCATGAAGCTGTTCGACGTGTCTTGCCATTTTAAATCTTGTCCTTCGTCGTTCTTTCAGCACGATGTTTTGGCAATCCGTGATGCGGTATTGATGTAGTCGGTGAAAGCGCTAATGTAATCGCACGATTAAATCGTATAGAATTAAGTATCTAGATAATTCGTGACGTAATAGGAACAGTTCAAGCTGTAATTGACCTCTTTGGTGGACCAATTGCAGTCTAGACCGTTCGTTGTTCGATAATGAATGTAACCTTGTGTACGATACCTTCGTTCATTATTCTTTCTCGTCAGAGTCCTTTGGTACAAGGGATATTTCGAGACGTAACAGGTAGATCAGGGTATGTTTAATAAGGGTCGACGAGGTCGACCTCAAGCGGCCATCTTGGTTGATTCACCGCGCTTATTTTTCGGCAATTTGATATTTATCGTTACGAAATGACTGATCACCTGAAAAAGGGAAAGAAGAATTAGAGATGTCCTTGTGACGACAGATTTGTATAATAATTAATGCACAGTGTTATTTTAAAAGTAAAGTGATATTCGTAAAATAAATCGAAGATCAAAAAATACAGTGATATTATTGCGAGAATAAGGATAACTAGCATCTACAAATGCTATTAATATTAGCCTTTGATCTGACAGATAATTATAAAAATAAAGAAATTATTTTTCTCAATATTTGAAATATTTTGAAACATTGAAAAATTTAGTAATCTTATTCGCTTAATTTATTTCATAAAAGTAAGATACATGCACATCTGTACGTATAATACGTTTATGAATATATATATATAAGAAATTGTAAGAATAGCATCGTAAGAACGCAAGAAAATCATAAGAGCAAATTTAACGGTCAATCAAGAAATCTAATTGCTATTGAAATTTAATTTTTACTTTTTTTACCTAAAACGAAAACGTTGATTATAAATTTCGTCTTGTTTTTTTCGTAAAAAGCGTCGAAACTTCCTCGAAACATCGTCGAACCGTACTAAACATTTGAACAACTTTGTGGCGCTAGTATTCATTTGATTCTCGACGGACAACTATAGAGGGCGTCATATACTGGTTCACGTAGGGATCTGTACGGTATATAGTTAAATGGCATAGAGAACAACTCAGTCAGGATAGACTGGGGGACAGCATGCCTGACACTCCGAGGACCGGGGTTCGATTCTCCGTACAAGAAGCCACAGAATAAAAACCTCGACAGATGAAGGGAGCATAACATCCACGGTGATAAAGGAGAGCTTCTAAAAAAAGAAGAAGAACAACAGCAGAAGACTTTATACCTGCGCAGTCGGTAACCACGAGGACGTAGTTCGTTTAGGGGTCGCTCTTCACTGACTTTCGTCCCCCTCCGCGTCAGCGGGCGGCGCTCGTGTTTCCGAATCGTCGAGGTACTGCACTGTCTCTTTGGTTGAACATACTTATTGGCTAAAGACTGCGCATGCGTGTCATAGCCATTAAATAAGAAGAAGAACATACTTATAACGGCTAAATGGAATGTCTGGTAATAAACGTAATAAGTAACGTAAGTCTGGTAAGTAACGTAATAATAAATAGTTTAGTAATAAACATAAGCTCCACCATATCCTCGTGCGTCGAGTTATTGTCTTTGTGTTGAGTTAACTTCCTTTGTCGTCCCGATTGCAATCCTAGCGAACGTTACATTCGAGATTACATTCTGTTAAACTGCGATTGGCTGAGATACTTCGCGGTCAGTAAACCACGTGACCGTAGTCTACGTAGATTAAATCCACGTGGTTGTATTTCGGACATTCGCGTAAAGAATTGTCGCTTCACGGCTACTGCAGTTTTTGTTTTTTGCTATGCCGAGGTATTTCGTTGTCTAGTTTCCGTCATCTAAATCTAAAACTAACAAGAGGACGATGGCACCGGCAATACAGTGACTCGATAGCTCCGGTACAGCGGAGGAGATTAGAAACCGTAGGAGCCATGAAACAGCAACTCCCTAGATTCAAGTTAATAAATTACGTCACATGATTGAACAAACTTAATTCGCAAATAATTTACGAACACTTGTGTGATCCAAGGCATAAACTAGATTCTTATAGCATGTTATCACGGCTTTATGCCTTTTAGAAAATTAAAGATACATCTATGAAATATAATAATTCAAAATAGAATTGTAAGTAAATAACGGAATTGTCCACAACGCACCAATCGGAAGTCTATTCGCTCGAGTCTCGTCCCTGTGTCTTATAACATTCTGTGCAGAGAACGAGCTCTACGTTGTTCATAATTCGGTAACCGCACTAGCAAGAAGCTTCGTACGGGAGAAGCGGAAAAGAGGATACACTGTGAATATAATTTCTGGTAAAGTGGACAATGTTCGACAAATGGTAAACGAAATCGATATTTTGCATTCTTAAAAGTATTTTTGAAGAATATACAGCTTATGTATATATTTAAAAGTATTACTATTGCCATTGCTATTACTACTGCTTTTATTACTACTACAATCACATCGCTACTACTACACTACTAAATTCATTCGTCCGTGGCCTTGCAGTGGTTCTGTTACGTCAGCTATCACAATAAGTTATCAATGCTTGACGATTGTTAAAAAATTGTTTAAAAATTGTTTAAAGTGTTATTCAGCATTCTTTAAATTCCTCATTTTTAGAAATAAATTCCAACGTTGAAGATCCGTCACGGATCGGTAAAACTTTTCTGCATTTCTCTATGCAAACGACATTATTTCAATTAAAATTTTTAATTAATACTACTACTATTATCATTTTCATAATCAACACTATCATTGCTATCTCTTATAGGACACAGACCTTATGAAATGTGGAATAGTGGTTCTTGTTAAACAAGATGAAGATTATCTTTATTTAGTTAACTTATTCAATTTATAAGTGTCAATCGTAAATCTTTACTAATTTATATAACTTACAAATATTGAATTAATTTGCGTCTTACAGAAGATTGTGGGACAGTCATGATAGAAGGAGAAGACTATGAAGTTGTGGATGAATGTATCGAAGAAGAAGATTCTTTTCGTTTAAAAAATAACTCAGTGGACAAAAGAACAGATTCTTCGGATAAAATTACCGTGAATGTTATGGAGAATAAAGAACAAATTGAAGCTAACACGGATAAAATATGCATACAGGAGGAAAAACAGTCTAATCCTCCTTATGATGAAACAAAGAATGAACATACCGTACCTATGAAAAATATATATACACAACCAAAAAATGAGAATGTAATTGATTTCACAATGGATATCAGTTTAGATCAGTTGGACAACCAAAAATACATGAACGACGAAGACGTTATGGATCATTTGGATGAAATTGAAAACATTGTCCTAGATTCTTCTACTTTTCAAGATCGAGATGTTAAAGAACCGGATGAACCAGATGTACAAATTCTATCTGTCAAAGAAAAGAATGTCAGTGAAGAAATTTGCATAATCGATGAGGGTGTACCTAGTGAAAATAATACGCTTTCTAAAGATGACGTAAAAATTGAAGAAGTAAAGATGGAAGATAAATGGTACAAAGAAAAGGTAATAAAAGTCAATAGTTCTTCAGGTTTTAATCGTTTAAAATGTATCGTGATTAATTTTACAATCGTTTACAGTTAGCTGAAAAAGAAGCTACTGTCAAGGAACGAATGTCGAAATTAGCTCGCGTTCTGGAATTTTCATACCCAAGTTATCAAAAGTGGTTAGAAGTAGCAGGGAAAATCAATAGGTTTCCTATATGTAAATTGGAACCAGCACGTCGTTGTCCGTTAGATAAGCCACATACTAATCGATGGAAATTCATTTGTAAGTATATGATCGATATATTACATTCATTTTTCAAATGTAATTGTTTAATTTTCCGTTATTGATACAATATATACATACACACGTATAAAATTACCATGAAATAAAATAATATCTTTTTTCTTATACTTAACACATTGATAGTCATGAATATAATTTCAACTTTGTTGCCCTTGAACTCTGTCCTTGTGGCTAAGCTAGTATCTCTGATGAGAACAGCATTAGCAACAAGGAGTAAAAGTAGAAATTATGCTACATATGTTATGTACCTTCTACTTGATTACTCTGCTACAAGATCCCTGTTCAGCAAAGCTGATCGGGTTACTGTTATTTACCCAGCCATGTTGGTTAATGGTAAAATAAGTAGCAGAGATATTTCTTGGAGCAATAAAGAATCTTATTCGTGTGTTTTCAATTTGGAAAAAATCCAAATTACATAAATCGCATGAAACATCATAGCGATCAATGTGTTATTAAAATTTCTTGTGAATTATAAATATTATCTATTAAATAAATGTTTGTTACAAAAAAAATCACCAAAATAAATTTAATAAATGCAATTTAAATTTATAAAAAGATAATTTATTAAAAATATAATAACATTAAATAATATATTTTAAAATAAAAAGAGTAAATATGGATTTTCTATTCCAAACACATTACTTGGAAAAAATTCACATTAATCGGCAACTTTTATTTATATTAGTTAAGCAACTGAATAACAAATCATTTATCTTAATAATATATTAAAACGCGCATCATTTAATTTATTAATTATACAAAAAATAGCATATTAGTATAATAACGCATAATTAATTAATACACTGTATAATACAGAAATAGTATAAGGTTTCTATAAACAGAATTATAGAATGGTTTATTTGAATCACAAAATTCTATTAAATTACAAAATTAATAAGATAAATATAAATATTTTGACGTGTCTAACAAACTTTTCGAAATGCTTCCTTTATTACATATACCATATAATATACCATACCATATACCATATAAAGCGTAAAACAATATGAATTTATACATCTTCTATCGACAGTAGAAATATGTTTTCAGTTTATTTTTTCTTTACAAAAATGCATACATATAATATGTATATGTATGCATTTTTGTAAAGAAAAAAAAGTTAAAAACATAACATTTCAACCAAAAACAGAACCTATAATAACATTTAATGTGATTTAAATACAACTGCTAAACTATTATTTTGGTGCATATAAAATATCGGATTTATATATATACACACGCACCAATCTAATATTTACATAAAAATAATTATAATATTCATGGTTTTAAAATATAAATTATATTTAACAATATTAAAACAGTAAAGAGAGATGTAGTAAACATAATAATTCATTCAGTAATTAGATGACAAATATAACCTGACATGTTTAGGCAGCAGAAAGAGTGTGCAGGAGGGATCAAAGGAGGCGGACAGTGCTGATACATCTCTTAACAAGAGTGTACAAACAATGTGGCAGCTGGAACCAACTGGGGCATGGGGTGTTAACACCAATAATGTCTCCGAGTTCCCACCTTTTGTATTGCGTGCTGTTAAGGTATATCTAATTTTGCTACATAAACGCAATTCAGCACAGTGTTTAGCTTTCAAAAAGCTTAAACACATGTATTCACAAATATTCCACATTTACTTAAAAAAAAAGAAAATTATGGAACATGTGAAACTTTAAATTACCATACATAAAAGGCTCCATTTAATGAGAACAATCCAATAATGTGACACAAGAGTCTTGTTAAACATCTCTATATATCAGAGCTCTCTAATAAATGTTTGTATTACAATTCATACATACACAAAAGATATCAGAAAGGATTTTAAAATATTTAATGTGCCTAAGAAATTTGTCCAATGGCAATTTCTTTCATTGAAGAAAGTATCATTCACGTTGAAAAATACTGTGTTTGATCGTAAAGAGATAAAAAAAAAGAGAATTATATTACTATGTTGCTTCTGATAAGCTGAAGTAAACAATTGGCATAGATTGTTGCTCAACAGCTTAAAAGTAACAAAATGCTAAAACAGCATTAAAAAATTAAAAAAGAATAAGCAATATTATATGTATGCGAAAAGTGCTAGAAAAAACAAAATATTACTTGGATTGTATACGCAATTTTATGTATTACCATTTTAAAGAAAAAAGACGTAAAGCTTCTAAAAAATATATACTATTTGCGTATTTCGGAAGAATATATCTTGTGAAAAATAATTTGAAGAAATAAAAAAGTGTATATTGCACTGCAGCATTTGAATTATACGTGAAACATACAAGAGTAATTATCTTTGATGATACAATATTGAGAAAGTAGATAATCTATGTTAAAAGTATTGCACAAATATCAATTCAAAAAGCAAAAGCATATAAAATGCAAATAGATTTAAATAGAATAAAATAAATAGTACTTTAATACACACTTTTCAAATTTTAGAATCAGTTATTTTAGCATGATTCTAAAAATTGTGGAATATCGCAAATGTAATAAAATGAACTACATTAACTAACTTCACAAACATTGAATATCCACAGATATGATAAATACTTACAATTAGTGAAATAGACATGGATTAAAACATGGATTAAAACTATACCATAATTAATTCCTTAAAGTGTTTTGAACAAAAATTAAAAGATATTAATGTTATTTACACTCATGAAATCAACAGCTATGGATTTTTTAAGCACTTTTACTTACCATGAAAAGAAACGATGGAATTAAATTACATCATTAATATTATGTGATACTTTACTTTAATATTTATACTGAATATTAAAGAAGTACATCTTAAACTGTAAACATATTCTCAACTATTGTAAGTTGAAAAAAGACATTATTGTCTGCAACACTCATACTTCTATATCATTGTCAACCGTTGTGCTTTTGGATTATTGATATGGATAATTAAATATAAATATTTGAAGAAAAATATGTGTGATAACAATTAAAAGAGAAAAAACTAGAAGAAATATATAAAAAAGTCTATTGATTGTGACACAGCTATGTAAATATTCTATAAGGAAATCTTCGATCAACTTGATAGACTACTTTAAAATATTGATACATAATAATCAATACTCGCAAGAATAGATAACATTGCAGTTTTAAGAGACAATATTTTATTTTTAAACTATAATGCATTTCTGTAATAAGTAATGCAACGACAGTTGAAGAATATATAAACTCTATTATACAATTCGAAAAAAAATAATTTCACTTATTTATTTTTTCTATATTATGGAAAACAGGATTTAATAAATAATTTAATCTAAAAAAATATATACTTATTTAGTATTTTTAAATATAGATCAAGAAAGAAATTATTGAAATGCTCGGATATATTATTGATGTATTATAACCATTATTAATTTATTAAATAATAATTTATATCAAAGTAAAAATTGATATTCTGCTTCGATAATACATGTTTAAAATTATTATTAATTAAAAATAAGAAATGAATTATACTAAATACGTATTCTTTTGAAATTTATAGAACTTCGGTCTAAATTTCGTTATATTATTATTTTACTACTATATTATACAAAATATAATTATAAAGATTATTCAACGAAGCATAATATCAGTTAAATATTGAAATTAATATTTATTATCTGTCAACATTTTATACGTTTATACACAGATATTTGAAGATTTCCTTCAGACTGCAGAACAAACAGAAGAAGTACAAACTACTAACGAAAATTCCTGTGATGATGTAGCTACGGACGCAAGTCAGAAAAAAGATACTTCCATAGAAGGAAAGCAACAGTGGTTGTGGTTATTAGTAAGATGCAACAGTATGGATGAACTTATGCTTTTTGCTACTGGAAAAAATATAAGTCGTGGGACTATGGTTTCTTTAAAACAAGTGTATGAATCTGGCCCTGGAAAAAATTGCAACGTTAAATCTTTGTATTGTAAATCCGTGAATAAGTAAGAAATACATTTTATTGAAATAATTTCTTTCTTGATGATTAAAAATCGATTGTCGATTGAATTATTCATTATGATTATTATATTTCAGATGTGTTGATACAACTGTTACTACTACAACCTTTTTAGTTGGCTCGGAAGCTTTGGATGAAATTGTTGGAGGAATAAAAGTACAGTTGGCTCCAAAAACAAATTTTTGGTCTAATGCTACTGGTGCGGAAAATGTTGCTAAAACTGTCACAGATTTACTTTCGCCTACTCCAAAAATAACAGTCCTTGAAATAGGATGTGGAATTGGTCTTATTGGATTATTAATGGCATCTGTTAGTATTTCATGCTTGTTTCTGATATTATTTCTATTATTATGTTCCATAATGATCAAAGTTAAGCATTGGCATAATTTATTATTATTATTATTATTATATAAATTATGTAATTACAGAAATGCCGGCACGTTATAGGAGTCGATTCTCAATCAGAAATAGAAGAAGCAGAGATGACGTGTGAATTAAATAATGTAAAAAACGCCTCCTTTATAGTTGGATCACCAAGTGAAGTAACCAGCGAAATTGTAGCTGCAATAAAAAATTTTAAAGCAGCTGCTATTATAAATGCAAATACTAATATTGGTAGAGGTACATAAAATTATTCTAACAATATAAAATATATTTTTATTTACTTATTTTTTTGTTTATATATATCATAATTTATTTGTAACTATAATGTTCATATACCTTACAGCAATTGAGGTTATGACGTGTTTAAGAAGAATTAACTCATTGCGACGATTAGTAATGATAACAACATTGACCAAACAATCTGTTCGTGCTATATTAGAACTTGCACGCCCTGCGGATCGAAATATTGGAAACCCATTCATGCCTCTTAAAGCATGTGTTGTCGATACTCTACCTGTTGGTCCTCATTTTGAAGTTGTTATTCTAATGGAACGGCGTGTTATGCATAAAAATGCGCAACCCTGGTTACCTAGACCAAGTGAAGAAAAAAAAAATGTACAGTCTAATACCACGGAAGAAAATGTTGCTGGCTCATCTATTGACTCTTCTAAAAAACTAATATCAGGAAAGGAACAACAAATGAAAAAGAATATGGATAAAGGAATAGTAAATCCCATTAATAAAAAGGCAAAAGTAATGTTGCTTAAAAAAGGACCTCCTTTAAAAAAAATAGAAACTTTATCAATAAAAAAAAAATTTAAAGGCAAACGTGCTCACTCCCCTGACGGAAATGAAATTCCAGCGAAGAAATTCATTAAAAAGTTTGATAAGTTCTCAAAATTTAAACCTTTTAAATCGGGTAAGTTTATATTGTAATCTAGTAAGAAAAATATATGTGTGCAACTAAATCTTAAGATTAATTAATTATTTTATGGTAGATTCGATGTTTAAGAAGAAGAAGGAGAGGCTAGATGAAAATCCTTTACTTCGTATTAATCCCTTATATGAGAAGAAAAGAGATTATAAAGATCAAGTTGATTTAAGAGAAAGGTTATCAAGTAATCGCATTGACTCTGATATCGTACAAAAAGTTAAAGAACATCAAGCTATTCTAGGAGTAGCAAAAGAAAAGTTGAGTGGCTCAGCTCCAACAGTAGATGTAGCCACTGCCAAAGAATTGCAGAACATGTTAAATATGGTTCTCGAACAAACAAATAAATTGCAGAATCAACTTCCACGATCAGTGTGGGATCGCATTGCACCACCTGAAAATACAGAGTATTCGCTGAACAGACAAGGACCTCAAGAAGATCCACTTCTTAAAGGTCGTTATGTTCAAGAAATGGGAGCTCAAGATATTTTGATTACTACGGCAAATAAGAAATTTATGGCAAATGAGGAAATAAAGCCAATATATAAAAAATATAATAATAATCCATCTGTAGACCCAAATTTAGTGATGCCAATGGCTCTTCCAGATACAAATATACAAGATAAATCTTTTCAAAAATTATTACCGAATCGATATCATGGGCCAGATTTCCGTAAACAACAAAATCAAGGAAACAACTGGAATAGAGATAAAACTTTTGAAAAAAATCGTTGGAACGAACCTACTGATAATTCAAGAAAACCAATTTCACCTGTAAGGAGACATATCTCACCCATAAGACATCGCGTATCTCCTCCTAGACGATTTTCGCCAAAACGTCCGTTATTATCTCCACCGAGACGTCCCTTATCACCCCCAAGAAGACACATGTCGCCAATGAGACGCCCAATATCTCCATTTAGACCACCACGTAATTCTTTGATGAAACGCCAACTTTCTCCACAAAAACGCCAATTTTCACCACTAAGAAGACCGATGTCTCCAACCAGACGACAAATGACGTCATTAATGCATCCTATGTCACCAAGAAGACAATCGTCTCCATCAAGATCACAAATTTCTCCAACAAGAATGCCTATCTCTCCATTAAGAAGACCGATTTCTCCAATTAGACGTCTAATGTCTCCACCTAGAAGACATATGTCGCCACCAGGACGAATGATTTCACCTAGAAGAGAAATGTTACCTGCTAGACATCAATTAATGTCTCAAGAGAGACAACATATATCGCCTATAAGACGTGGAGAGTCACCAACCCGAATGATATCTGGACGACCAATGTCACCTTCGAGACGTCAACAATCACCATTAGGCCATCAACAAACATCACCACCTAGAAGATTCGCAGATGAGTGGGATATACCAAGTCGTGGTGCTATAGAACAGAGTACTTGGCGTCCTGGTAGTAGAGTACCGGAAAAATCGTGGCGAGAAGAACGGCAATGTCTTTCAAAACCTAACTGGGATTCGTCATTGAATAATGATCGCTTTCGCAAATCTGGTAATCAAGACAAATGGGATATCACGAATTCGTCACAAGCTAAGCTATGGGGCAATAATGGTAATGGCGGAGGAGATACTTGGAATACCAAACAACCATCTATAAAACCGAACTTGAAAGAACCTTGGTCACAGAGTTCTGAAGGTAGATGGCCTGGATCTAATCCTGGTCCTACTGGTGACAATTGGAATATTCGAGGAAAAGAAAGTTTTGGTGGACGCGACGAGCCTTGGAACGATAATAAGGGAAGATGGGAACTAGCTCAATCTAAAGATTCTTGGAATCAACCGGGAGATAAAGAAGACTGGAATGATCTTCCTGAAGATGCAAGAGATCCTTGGGGAGATGATAATAACATTAATCTCAAAGAAAGATGGCAAAAGTTTGATAACCCAGGACCGTCATCTGGTTGGAGTAGAGAACATGAAAAATACTCTGAAAAAAGCGATATGTGGCCGAAACAAAAAGACAATTGGCAGAACAAAGGCCCATCAATTGGTCCAAAGTCGCAATGGCAAAATAGCAATAGTCAAAATTTGGGAGAAACTCGCTGGATAAATCAAAATGATATGACTAAAAAATTACAACCATCTGGATGGCAAAGTGGACACACACTTGGATCATCATGGCCATCACAACAACAAACATTTAGTTTTCAATCGCGTTCTTTTAATACCAATCAGTTTAAAGATTGTCGTTGAATAATTTTACTGTTCGTATAGAAATCGGTAATTATGTTTATATAAAAGTGAATGGATTTAAATTGGATTCTAAAGTTTCCTATATAAAAAGATACAATTTTTTCTTTTAAAAAATTATCAATAAAAATATAAGTTTGTTAGTGTCCTCAATGTACAATAATAATTATTACATATTAAAACTGTCTATTTTACGATTTTAGTGATTTTATATTTTAAAATTACAACAAATAATTTTAAATTATATCCATTTAAAAAACTAATTTAGAATGCACACCTATGATAAATTACTATAAACATGACATAAATTATAGTAAATATATCTTAAATTTATCGAATATTAAATTAACAATTACTTTCTCAGAATTATAAGTCATTTTTGGTCTTAATATTAAACTAATATTCCTGTATGATACACAATGTTAAAATTTATCATTAAAAAGAAGTAATTATTACATGCTTTATACTATACACTATTGATAGAAAAGACAATTCTTCAAAAAAAAAAAAGAAGAGTTAATATTTTATTAATGTTATATTTTATATTCCCCACTTAAAATTAAGTTTATAAGTCACTTCGAATTAAAATAATTTCCATTACCTTAACCCTTTTAGTGCCAGGCATTTTACGGAGTACATGCGAAGAATGCCACGGGCCGATTTGATATG
>JAITYT010000050.1:1091775-1102405 GCA_025433975.1 Liostenogaster flavolineata
ACACAAATCTTTCGAACAACCCAATACATATTAATATTATACTAGTATTTCTTATAATTAATAATCAATAATATTTACGTATGCTAGTAATTTTTTGTGGAAAGATAGAAGATACCGATAACCAATGAAATATGAAGTAACAGTTAAAGATCAATGTTTATGAATATTCGTACTTTCTAGTTAAGTTAGTTCACCATCCTTTACAGAATTTATGCATTAATTTATACAATATTGTTAAAACATTCAATAAAAATATTGAATATACAATTTAAATACACGCGAATAAATCATATTTTTTCCAAGAAAGGTAAGTCTTTGTATAATGATAATATATAATATAATATAAAGTTATATCGGTAAACGATGATTTATCATTACAAATTTCTTACAAATCTTCAACATATATGAATTGACCGATTTAATTAGAACATATTTCTTTCAGATGTCACTTGCGGGAAAAATTGTACTCATAACTGGTGCCAGTTCTGGTATTGGAGCGGCAACAGCAATTCATTTTTCGAAACTTGGTGCATTATTATCCTTAACAGGACGTTCTTTACAAAAGTTAAATGAAGTTGCTGAAAAATGTAAAGAACCAAAACCATTTGTCGTAACCGGAGAACTAACAAATGAAAAAGATGTTATAAATATTATAGAATCTACAATCAAACATTATGGTAAATTAGATGTTCTTGTTAATAATGCTGGAATCTTGGAGAATGGGTCTATAGAAACGACGTCTTTAGATCAATACGACAGGTAATTCAAAAATTGTTTGAACTGTAGTAATATATAACCTTTATTTCAGAATTTGTATAATATAGAACATTCTTGATTTCAGAGTTTTCAATATAAATGTCCGATCATTATATCAGCTAACATCATTAGCTGTTCCTCACCTTATTAAAAGCAAAGGCAATATAGTAAACGTATCGAGCGTAACTGGCCTAAGAGCTTTTCCTAATATTTTAGCATATTGCATGAGTAAGTCTGCTGTGGACCAACTGACACGTTGCATTGCTTTGGAGCTTGCACCTAAACAGGTATATAATATTTATTTAAAGAAACACACACAGTGCAATCCAAAATTATTATTTTAATGAAAATCTCTGAAATTTTATTAGGTTCGAGTAAATGCTGTAAATCCTGGCGTGATAACAACAAATCTTCATACAGGTTCTGGAATGAGTCAGGAAGAATTAAAAGCATTTTATGAGCATAGTAAAGAAACACATGCTCTTGGTAGAACAGGCGATCCTTCAGAAGTGGCAAAAGCGATTGCATTTCTGGCGAGTGACAATTCCAGTTTCACCACAGGTACTTTGCTATCTGTCGATGGTGGAAAACACGTTATGTGTCCTCGTTAGGTTCTATACCATCTTGTTGATTTTTTACAAGCATCGACAATTATCAAAAGTTAATGAACATGTTTCTACTTTGTAACAATATAATAAATAAAGTTTAAAAAGATAAACAATTACTTCTTTTCTTTATAATTATTTGTCAACGTTTATAACGGAAAAGGTTCATAATTAATTTGAAAAATCTAATATATGAAGAGTATGAGATCCATTGTATTTCTTTATTTTTGTAATAATACGTTTTTTTTTACTTATATCTAATTATTAATCTATAATTAATCTAAAATTATATCATTGTATAATTACCATACTTTTAACATACATAATTAACATACATTTAATCGATGTTGGTAGTACTGATGTTAAAAATGCCATTATGGTTATTTACTACGTTTTTCGGTAGGGCGTTAAGATTAAAATAATAAAAACTACACATAAAATAACACTAAAAGTACAATAATCATAACTTTATTCCTTTATCAAATTCTTCAGTATCCTCGCTATACTTATGATATAACACGTATCATTAACAGCTGAAGATAAGGCAATGCCACGTCAATAAGTATTTATTATATTTAAACGCCCGTTTCATTCGACAGTTTTGTCTATTAACGCAAAACAATACTTTTCTTATTATTTCTGTTTTTGATTTAAAATCGTGTATAATGTGCAGTAAAATACTACCATATTTTGCGTCGGGATTAGTGGTTAAAGGTTTCGGTAGAGGTTCTAAAGCGTTGGGTATTCCAACAGGTATTTCAAATATGATTATTATCTAAATAGAACAAATATAGATTCATTTGTGCAATGCCGAAAGATTCTTACGAAAGATCGCGTATTATCTAGCAATATTGGAAGATTTCAAATGATTATGTCACGCGAAGGACGGGCTTCGTAAAATCGACACATAATAAAACTAAAACGTCACTAAAATATTGCTATTGGATAAAATAAATCGAACGCGTATAAAATAAAATTTACATTATTTGTCACTTTATTTTGTATTCGTACAATAAAAACTTACCCGATCTTGAATAAATTTATCTTAGACTGATTTTACGGTCATTAAGAAGCACAAACGACTCTGTACCGAATTAATAAAATTTAACACAATTCTTTTCTCGTCATTTAGTAAATAAAGAGATAAGCAAATTTTAAAACAACTAAGATAATAAGTATTTTGGATGTAAAGATTAAGAATTACAAATCCTTTAATTTTATAATGTTTCTGCAATTCTAAATTATATCATTTTTCAAATGTATGGGAATTCTAGTAACGTTTTTCAACGTAACGTATACTTCAAAATATAATAGAAGCGTAATATTATAAATGATCATTTTTTATTATTAGTTTACAATTCGAATAATTTGAATAATATTCGGCATTAATGTACTACGGTTACGTGAAAATATATAAAACGTATCTTCGATAGTAAAATATTGAAGTATTTAATCAAACAATTTAAGATAATAGATAATCGTACTACTACTCGACCAGTATCGCTTTATTCGATTTCACTCGTGGTTAAGTTCATCAGATTATTAAAATAAATACTTGAAATTTTTGTCAATAAAAATCATCGTAATTGCTAGTTTCTCCGGTAGGGCTGTAAGCATCGCAGAAATATACCGCGAAATTCGTATGCATCGTTCTTTTATGGAGAATATTTTACGTACAATAAATTTTGTTTACGATAAATACTACAATTTTAAAATGTATTCTTTTTCCTCTATTGTATTTCTTCCAATGCTTAAACACTTATGCAGTCAGAATAGGGGCTTACCTTAGGCTGAATAAATTTACGATCAAAGAAATGAATTACAGAAAGGGATTTATTCCTTCATCTTATTTATCTTTTTTCAGCAAATTTTGCGGACGATGTAGTGAGCAAATTGCCAAAGGATTTTAACACGGGAATTTATTATGGTTGGGCATCCTTAGATGGAAAAATTTATAGAATGGTTGCGAGTGTCGGTTGGAATCCGTTTTACAAAAATGAAAAAAAGACGATGGTATAATCAATTATTTCGTATAAAAGTAACTTTTTATATTTAAAAAAATATCACAAAGTTTGCCTTTAACCCTTTGCGGACGGAGCCAACTGGATATCGAATAGATATCTTTGTGAACGAGCGGTATTCGAGCACGTAACTGAGAAAATATACACGTTGGACGTACACGAAACTTTATTTAAATTCAACAATTAACTGTTTAGCGTATCTTATTGCTCAGAAAGATAAATGTATGTGTATCACTATATAATTCGCGTCCTCAACGAATTTAAGCGGCTATTTGTCGACACTCGTCCGCAAAGAGTTAAAATATCAATGTAATAAAATTGAAAAAATATGAGTAGTCTTTATTAAGAATTTTTATAGGAAATTCATTTACTTCATAAATTTTCAACTGATTTTTACGGAAAAATACTCAAGATAATAGTCACTGGTTACATACGTCCAGAAAAAGATTTTACATCAGTAGGTAAGTGACATGTACTACGAACAATATAATGTCTAAAAATATATTATATAATATTTTTATAGATGCCCTTATAAAAGAGATAAAGAACGATATTAAAATTGCCGAAGAAGAGTTAGAAAAACCAAGTATGATGTATTATCAAAATAATGCATTTTTAATAGAATGATCAACTCAATATGTATATCAATATTTTTTGTAACACTTTTATATTATTATATATAAATACCCTATATAAAATCAGTATAAAACTACATAAAATTATACAATATAGTATATTATCATAAAAGAAATATTGTACATATAATTTACATGTTAATAAATTTTATTTATAATATTAATATTCGTTTTATAAATTCTATATTATAAAGTTGTAATCACAATGAAAAGAAAAATTAAAAATCCTTTATTAAGTCTTCACTTGCGCATTGTTGTATCATTTTTTTATAATTTTATTCATTTAGTGTTTTCCAAAGATGGTGATAGTGATGACGGTGGCGGCGGTGGAGGCGGAGGAGGTGAAATTAAAGGTACAAACGGCCAAGGAGTTTGAAAAGATGGCGTTTGCCAAGATGAATTTACAGGTGGAAATCTTAAATGAGATGTTGGCAAATTTTGAGAAAATACAGAACCCGAATGAAAATTATTCGTGCAAGGCATTCTGTTATTTGGAGGTAATGCAGTTGCATTACCACCAGGGTTATTGTAAGACAAATTATTAAAGTATTGATTAGAATTATTTGAATCCTGATAATTATATTGATCCGATTGAAACGTGTGAGAATATGGAATAAATCCTGAATGTCTACTTGACATTGGATGCGAATGTCTCCAATTAGGTACCCAACATGAATTAACTGGACGTGAATACGATGACCACGAATGTTGCGTATCGGATTTCTGTGCATCTTCTTTATTATGAAAAGTTGTTTTACTGTTGCATTCTTGTAATTTTGTATTTCTGTTCCATGGATTATTTAATCGCCAATTAGATTTTGAACCTAAAATAACGATGTTTTGTACTAAAGTAACGATGTACGACGTAAAAATAATGATATTGGAATAGTTAACTAAAAATAACTTACTTGATACACGTCTGCGCTTTTGTGGAATATTTGAAATTTGATTCATTTTTTCATTCGCCTGTTTCTGTTTTAATGCTTCATAGTATTTTATTTCTTCTTCGTCGTCAGAAAATTCTGGCGTTTCTTCATCTCCATTTTCATCAGTAGCTTTCATTCTGTAATATTATATTGATATGTATTATGTTAGTATACTTACGATATTGTAAATTGCTGTAGAAAATAAAACAGAAAATACTAACTTTGCAAGTTCGTGTAGAAATACAAGAGATGTATACTCTGTATTTGGACAATAATAGACTGTCATACCTATTTTGATATCGCTTTCTTTTATATGTTCAGAATTATTAAATCTTACGCAGTAATGTGGTTCGCTAACTTGTCCAAAAACATCAAATATTTTACCTAGCGTTCTTTTCCCTTTATCAATAAATAACACTGTATCTAAATTAAGCGTTGGTTTACCAATTTTGGGTCGAACAACTACAAACTGTTCAACCATCCAAGCAACCTTAAATTAGAATTAATTTATTATTTAAAATAAAATTAAAACTTTTTTTTTAGTTTTGTATGTTTGGCAAAATACAATACAAAATTTGATATCATGTAAGAATTACCTCCCCCAGTGGATCGCATAAAACTTCGGGAACTGATATTTTTAATTCTTCAATCGGTGGCAAGTCGTCTAATTCATCTTTTACCTTTTTTACTCGATTATTTGTTTTGAGTGTTTTATTGTCACTAAAAATTAGAATTATTTGTTATGTAGTTACGTAAGATTATACAAGATTGAATTTTATAAATACTATTGAATATTGATAATACCATTTTAAATCAGCATCGTCAGAGTCGGAGTCGGAGTTGGAGTCGGATGTAGTCGATTCTGATAAATCACTGCTGCTATCGGAACTATCATCACTGTCGCTTTCTTCGTTAGATGATTCTTTGGTATTTGTACGATACAAATTGTCATTAAAAATTTGGTTCTGTACATTCTTACTACTTTTATCATTGTTAGTAGGTGTCGTATCTTCTACTTCTGTGTCAGAACTATCATATTCTATAGCAATAGCGGTAAGAGAAGAAATTGGCTTGTTGCATTTTATTTCTGAATCTTTTTTGTCTTCTATTATGTAAACATCAATATCACTTTCATTTGAATTTTCTATATGTTCATGTTTCTCATATAAAATGTCATCTTTACTTGTAACATTATCTAATTTATCTATTATTTTTTCTCCATGATCATATGCATTTGTTTTTGTGCATTCTAATGCAGATTCATGTGTTGCATTTAAGCTTTCAAGTAATGTATGTGTTTTTTCTACGTTTAGACCTTCCAAATTATTTGATTTCTCCAACACATTTTCAGAGATTGTTAGAGGCGGTGGACTTTCGGGTAATTTTAATATCTGAGGATTGATAAAAGTTTGTGGATTTAAATGTAAATCATCCTCGACTAAAATTATTTCCATGTTCTCCGTTGGTATAATCGTACTTTCATTGCAATTATTCATTTCGACGACATCCATTCTTCGGTTTATGCTTTTTTTTTGATTTTGATTTTACATATATCTACGTATAATTAGTAATTAAAAATAGAGATAAGAATTTCCACAGAAGCTTGTTTTTCACATGCATACACTATATTCATCCACTTCTCGTAAACTTACACTTAGGTTATTTCGTTGAACTCGAGTATATAAAAAGTACTTGTTCCACACGTTTTTGTTACGTTACATTTAATAAGAGTCATTTAAAGTTATGACAATTACTTAACAATTGCTTCGTGCACATTAACAAGATGCATTCAAACGGATGTCAGCTGACTCCCGACATGTTCCTTCAGTAATACTAACTTTACCGATCTTGCTTTGCTTTGTTGCATTCTTCCTTATCTTCGCATTGATCTCTTTTCCGTGAAACACGCGAAATACATCTAACTGCATTAAGTGAGTAGGGAAACGAAATTTAATTAGAGATTACTGTGCTGATGTAACGGAAACATATTTTATCTCGTTTCTATTTCTTTTAACCAATTATCTGTCGATGTAGATATACATTTGCGTGCTGTTGTAAAAATGTTTAGGTCTACCGGAAAGTAATCAATATTTCTTCGATTTAAAAAATTTTTATTTATTTTATTTTAAAGACTTTTTAAAAAGGGAATCGAACAACTTTACGCTGGCAAAAAGTGTTAAAAAATGATGAAAATTATTTTGTCGACTAGTATCTAAAATTTCTTTAATAAATAATTTAACATTTTGGTTAACACGTTAAGCGTTACGTTAGTCACTGATAACCGATAGTGTAATTACATAGCAAGCTTTTGTGATAATTTTCTTCCTATTAAATAAATAAGTTAAATTAAAACAAATATAGAAATATTTAAATAATGAAAACATTGTAAAATACTTTTCTTTTATTGGAAATAAGTAAGAAAATAATTGAACAACTATCGAGTTATTGTCATAATAAAATAAATTATTATTAAACCGTAGGAAAAATTACATTTCGTTTTTATTTTATCACATTGTATAACAATAATTGCGTATAACATTATGTTATATACAATTTATCTAGGGAATACAGTCACGTTGGTATTTATTTCAACGCTTCCGGATTTCAAGGAATCATATCTTTGTTTCCTTGCAATGCAGTTTTTACCTTGGTATTTTTAGGCATTGTGTTTGTTTACATTAAATGTGGATACTGTCGCAGATAGTTACAAAGTGTCGAGGCGAAAGCATTGTGAAAAGTGTTGTGATGAGCTAATTCATAAGGTGTATTAAATATTAAAAATATTTCTAATAGATAATTTTTTTAATAATGATTAATACTTATTACTTGTAATAAGTTCAAAACAAAAAAATTGGAAGTGCCTGGAAGAGTACAAATTTACAAAAAACATAGAAAAACCTGAAAATTCGATATGAACTATTGTATTTCAATACGACAATGACCCAAAGCATATAGCAAGGATAGTTAAACAATTTTTAGAACATCATGACCTATCGGTGCTTTTCTGGTCACCTCAAAGCCCAGATTTAAGTCCTACAGAATATCTCTGAGATGAATTAAATAGATAAAATTAAAATTCACCTCATATTAAAGTAGAAGTAGACAATATTCACTTTTGACTATCATCACAACATCCAGTGAAATCTATCAACTTATGGTATATGTTGGCAGTAAAACATAGATAAACTATTTTCTTTCAGTGTTTTAAATAGCTTTTTAATTTATGTTCTTTAATGGATAAAATTAATTATAATTTTCAAATTACGATTCCAAACCCATGAAGGTATCAAAATACTCTAAATGATCGTAATAACTAATTGTGTGGCGATTATACATAGCATTTCAAGTCAAAGTACTTACACTCAAAGAGTTAATAAACAGCCTTCTCCCTTATTAGCAGTAATAAAAACGAAGGGCTATTAAATATCATACTAATTATATCAAGATTTGTTATTTTTATATACATGTTATGTTATTATAACATCAGTTAGTTAATTTTTAGCATCATCTTAATTTTCTGCATAAAATGAAAAAATTAGTATATTATATTATTATTCCGATATAAAAGGAAACCACTGATATTGGTGTTGTGAAGCTTAAGTGAATAGATTTTTGTTACTAATTTATACTGCAATTATTTTCCCTATGGTTTTTTACCTTCAGATTCATAAAAATATAAACGTTAACTTAGATATCAATGCGACTGTGCATTTCGTTTTTGGAAGATATATACAATACTTACAAAAATATATATGTATATACACACGCAGAAAAATTTATGTTAAGTTATGTGTAACTTCTTACAAGTGTAGTACAAGTCTAGTTCTTATAAGTAACATAATACGTAATACGATCTTTTATTCTCTTGTTACTATACTCATAATTGTGTGTATAATTCTTTTTCCATTTTGATGATTTAATAGATTTAAAAGCGGGTCTTGCATTTTTTGTTCTAATAGTTTTACTAACTCTGTTCTTATGTGTTTCAAGAGTTGACCGACCTGGAAATTTTTTATAATAAATCAATATACATATAGTATTATAAATAAAGTATTAATTTCAAATACTAATTTTTTCAAATATAATACAAGGCTGATAGTATTTTTAATATAATAATAAATTTATCCTTACTTTATGACATTCGATACGAAATAAGATCCAGCCATCTTCTAACGAAAGAATAAATGATTCATTGTGTGATTCTATTTTTAGCTCGTAGCCAGAGAATAAAATAAGTGATAATATCGGCACCATAGAAACATCCTTAATATAAATTTTTTTGGTTTTAATCTTCCCTTGAAATACTAAATATGGACTTGAAAAATATCCAACATTAGAAATCACAGACGAATTATGAATAGACACAAAATCATTGTGCCTAGTTCGAAATTTGAGTTCTTCTGGTTTAAGTTGCATTGGAACTGCTCCAACTGATTGCATTTGAAAAGATTGTTCTGGTGTAAAAACTTTTACTACATTAGGGTATAAAGCAGCACACAGAAGTCCTTGTAATAATTTATAATTTTCATTATTAATATTAAGTTCGGAGCCTGTAATTTCTAAAACTGTATCAACGCTATTTTGTCGTTTTGGCAAGTTAACAGGTACAAAACCAATTGACACTAATAATTCTAATAGTTGATATTTTAATTTGGCTAACATATGTAAAGTGTTTATTGATAAAGATTTTTCATTTGCAAAGATTTTCCCGGCATAAGTACTGCGTGCACACGCCTCCAACCATTTCTAAAAAAGAATAAATAGTGATAATTGATCTCCTGTAAAATTCATTATATATACGTCTATTAGAAAGTTTCGTCAAATAATGTTATCTCAAGTTTCAACATTGACTTTTTTGATCATTGCATTTCTACGTATATTGTCCAATAAATATTAATTAATCTATCAAAAACGAACAGAACTTTCCGGTAGATCTAATATACACGTGTATTTATAACAAACGATACATAAATTTGAAAAGAAGGAAGTTTACTCTGTAGGCTTTAAGTGTGGTGAGATGATCTGAGTTGGCAGTGAAGAATTCTTTTCTTGGATTCCCTTTTTGTTCCCTAGATGATGTAGTGAATGGATCTTTATAAGATAAGCAGGCTGCGATGGTTAAAGCGGAATCAAGGCAACAGAAAATTGCACCAAGCAATATTAATTTTCCAATTCGCACATCGACAGGTAATGCTGCTAAGTGATGACCCAATGGGGTTAACATATGCTGGGAATCAAATGCACCGATATCTTGTAAATGTTTTATCGCACTAGAAATATTATCTTCTTTAGGAGGATCCAGCATTCCCTCTGATAGAAATCAAATTAAATTATTAGTATGTAAATATTAGAATATCGTTACGATAATTAAGAAAAAACTCATAATACAAATGGTGTTATTACCCAAAGTTTTATATAGATTGATCTTCTCCGTTTTATGTAAAATTCGTATGCGTAAAAGTAACGTTTCCAGCGGAATTCTCAATACTTCTGGTACTGGTTGTGCAGCAAAATGATACTTAAATCTGAAAAATTTCATATAGAATATATTTTTATAGACACATTGTTTAGAGATAAAAGTGCTAGTTTCGGAAAATTATACATTTATAATAATAATAAACCCATTGGCATACTATTATTTATTACATTTGGCGCATCTAGTTATACTAATTATTTTTAACAAAAAT
>JAITYT010000050.1:1120243-1132898 GCA_025433975.1 Liostenogaster flavolineata
ATGTCAGAGGCTGAGGTACGAGGCCTCTGTCTGAAATCTCGGGAGATTTTTCTACAGCAGCCGATTTTACTAGAACTGGAGGCACCTCTTAAGATATGCGGCGATATTCACGGGCAATACACGGATTTATTGCGACTCTTCGAGTACGGTGGCTTCCCGCCGGAAGCCAACTACTTATTTTTGGGCGACTACGTCGATCGAGGGAAACAGTCTTTGGAGACGATATGCCTGCTGCTCGCGTACAAGATCAAATACCCGGAGAATTTTTTTCTGCTGCGCGGAAATCACGAATGTGCTAGCATAAATAGGATATACGGATTTTACGACGAATGCAAACGAAGATTCAATATCAAGCTATGGAAAACCTTCACCGATTGTTTCAATTGTCTACCCATCGCGGCTATCATCGACGAAAAGATCTTTTGCTGCCACGGCGGTCTCAGTCCTGATCTTCAGGTAATTTATCGTCTCGTACTTAGGATTAAACTGCGTCCTTGGATAAAAGCAAATATCTGATCGCTCGTCGATGTCGCAGAGTATGGAGCAAATTAGAAGAATTATGCGACCCACTGATGTACCTGACACCGGTCTCCTTTGCGATTTACTTTGGTCCGACCCTGACAAGGACGTCCAGGTAACAACATGGCTACGATGCACGTACGATTGCTCGTTTTACTCGATCGCAAATATAAAATAATAGGCGAATAATTCTTGTGTGTTCGTAGGGCTGGGGCGAGAACGATAGAGGAGTTTCGTTCACTTTTGGTCCGGACGTGGTATCGAAGTTCTTAAATCGTCACGATATGGATTTGATATGCAGGGCGCATCAAGTGGTAGAGGACGGGTATGAATTCTTCGCAAAGAGGCAACTCGTTACGTTATTTTCGGCTCCGAATTATTGTGGTGAATTTGATAATGCCGGTGGTATGATGAGCGTCGATGAAACACTGATGTGCAGTTTCCAGGTGATGCACGACGTTAACGATTAAGCTATGATTATTATGATTTTGAGTTCGTTCTAATTACTGACCTTTTCGTCACACGCAGATATTGAAGCCATCCGAGAAAAAAGCTAAGTATCAGTATAGCGGTATGAACACTGGACAAGTAGGGAGGCCATCCACACCACAAAGGAATCCAGCGAAAAAAAAATGACAGCCTTCCGATCCAAATGAGACATTAACAGTCTTTTTACTGGCTGCGCTGAAAGGTAAATATGATGTAATTGATAAATTCGGGATTTAGTTATTCGTTTTTATTAAACTCGTAGATTAAAGTTAGAGTCGTAGGAGCGATCACGTGGTCTTATAAATATTCTTTTCTGTTCTGTAGCACGAAAACTTCGAGATCAATCTAACCTAACCTAACCCAATCTGATAACATAAAGGTAAAGTGTGTAAATTTATTTCTCTGTTGATCACATCTTAATGACATAAGTGATATAATAATTGCAAGCGTCACGTTGTTTTCATCAAATCGAGCAAAGATTTGTTTCAATGTTTCATGAACATTACTTCATATCTTCCATACTAGAATGTTCCTTTGCAATATTTACATATGATGGTATCTTCGCACTATCATTAACCCTCTATTGCACGAAAATTTAAAGTTTCAAAAGTATTTTTAATTGGATGTAATTAAATATTAATTAAAAGCGAAACAATTTTTGAATGATTAATTTTCGAATTATTTTTCGAAGTCTTATGTGGTTTTGTTGAATTCATTAAAACGTTAAACGTCAAAAAGAATAGAATTTTGATGAAATTTAAGTGTGATGTAATTCTCATGAAAACATTTCAGGGAAAAAACCTTATTTTATTGAATTTCTCTAAAACTGCTTTTTATTCGTTGGTGTACGTTATTTTTAAAAATATCTATTTGTTTAATTAATGTGTTAAGATTTAACGAATTTTTTTGAATATTTTTTTTTATAAAAGCTACATCTTCGCGCAAAATACAGATACGATGGAATTTTCATTTTTACGAAAAAAGCTGTAAAAATCAAAATGTTTCCATTCAAAGTGCAAGCTAGATCCTTAAATGAATTTTTTCTTAAATTTACGATTACATAGGAATCAGATAATACGTTAATAAGATAAACGAAGAATCGAGGTATTACGGAAACTTAGTCGTGTCACCCTTACGTTCGACGTACGAAATAAGATTGGCGGAACTTGTTATTAATTTTTTCAAGTGTCGTATGTATTTACAAACTACTTTAGACAACAAAGAAAGCTGTGAAATTTCCTGTATTCGACAAATGATAAAATTGAAGTCCTTTTCCTCTTCCTCTTCCTCTTCCTCTTCCTCCTTTTCCCCTCTTCTCCTTCTCCCCCTCCTTCTCGCATACAAAACAGATACGTTTCGTTTTAAGAATAGTATACATTGAAATATCGTCAAAATTATGAAACTATATTTGGCTCTGTACGCAATAGAGGGTTAACTATTTATTGTTTTTACACTTTCATGTTCTGTGTAATTAGGAAAATTATTCTCGTTATCGTTATAATTATCTCTGATTATGATTAATTATTAGTAACTATTATTATTATCGTCATAATTATCATCGGCATTATTATGATCATCATCATTATCATGATCATTATTATTAATTATTATCATTATCGACATTGTCATTACCATTATAAGATAATTTTAATCGCCATTGTTATAGATAGTAATATTTTAAAATTTATTATTACAATCGTTCTGCATTATTGTTAAAATTGCAGAGTGCTTAAGCTGTATATAAATTAATATTCATATTTTATTTCTTTTTTTTATGCAATTTTTTGGAAAGTTCTATCATGTTAGGTTCAGTATTCGGTGATATCGATCGACTATATTGACAGCACGTTCTAAAATAAATTGTAGAAAAGCGTATTATTTGTTCTTCGACGTAATAAATTCAAGAGATACGGGAGAGAGGGAGTGAGAGGCAGGAAGAGAGAGGTGGAACAGAGAAACAGTATTTTTAAAACGATGCTTCTTTATGCCTTTACCGTGAGGAGGGTACGTACGTGAGAAACGGGGGATAAAAAGCGATATGAGAGATTTTCGAGATAAATACATTAAATAACAGTTGCGTTATGTTTTGAAGAGAGAATCTTATCCGTGATGTACGTTTTAAGTCGTGTTACGCGACGATAGTCTAATGCTTGTTCAACCCGTTATACGATTGGTCGATATTTCGTATTAAAAAGTTTTACCGAGTTAAACATAATAAGAGAGATAAGTACTTTTCTTTAATGTGGCTGTTTCACTAACAGATATATTTGTTAACCTTTTTTTTCTTTTTTTCCTCTACAATTATGTAGTAGCATTTGAATATCGCAGCATTTACGTTGATGTTACTTTGCTTTAAGTTTACATTTATTTCTGATATCGAAGCTATATATTTTATACTTGATAAAAAAATATATGTCTGCAACGCATTTAATTAAGTTTAGTATCGTTTATTAAGGTCGAATCCTCATAAAACATTTTATCGTACGTTGACTAATTATATGTAATTGATAAAGTTGATATCTTCACCTCGTTAGTATTATTGTCAAGTTTAAAGTAGATATATATTCTTCGACATCACATCGTAACGTATACGGATTACGAACAAAATATCTGAAAGTGAAGTAGTTGATCTTTGACTAAGTTAAATGTGCAATGCATCTAGCTTCGTGAATTCAATTCTAATGTATTTACTGGTGACGTTTGTTTCGTTCAAATGTCTTATAAAGAGCCATCGTCTTCCCCCGACAAATTATTCAGGAGTGGTTGTGATCCCTCACTGTACGTTTTAACCGAGATTCATATATTATATACAGATATTATATTTGTAAAGAGCAATTCGATCGCGATTCATCGATGACTTATTAATAAAGAAAATGCTCGGAAAATTAACGCGTAAAGTGATACGTAAGATGTTTCATCGATCAAATCTCGATGGGATGCTGTACAATGACATCCAAAAGATGTAAAACATTCAGATAATAAATATGCATATTGTTGTACAAACCTTTCGTTGACTAATGAATCCTTTCGTTAGCGATGTATTGTACGAAAAACTGCTGCCATTGCGATTATTTTGCAAAAAGGGGAACATCTTGTAGTAAAATTTGTGGCAGTGTTTATTTTATTCTTAGACAGCACGGATGAAGAGTACAATAAGTCGTGATGAGAAGTGTTAATAAATAAAACTCCGTGGGCGATCTTTACTCGTGAGAAACAAGAGAGAGATGATAGAATGGTTTAGGATGTGACGCAAGTATTCTTTTTTTGGTTTCATTTTGCGTGCGCTATTTCCTTTTTTCGTCGTTTTCGATTGACGTATTCCGTATGGGACGATACGCAGTGATCAGTAGACGTGAGCTGCAAAAAGAGATCGAAACAGTTAGATACGAGTACCGCCGTAAAGTTGTAAACTTTCGAATTTCAAGAGTCCTTGTGCACATAAACACGTATTTACTACGTACTCTTAAGACTCGAGGAAGAAGTGTTCACACTCTTTATGAATTTTTCAAGAAGTACGTATATATATATATGTAGTTTTAGGCAAGACTCGTGAAACTCTCGCAGAGAAGTAACATATATGCGAATGCAGCAACAAATTAGTGCATTCTTTGAAGGATTTTAAACAGTAGTCACTGGTGGTATTATTCTGCACAATTCGCTTTTTGCGATTATAATGACCCAGGGAAAACGACGCTGTCCCTGAGATTTGTTACGCGTACTTCATCTTCCGTGAGTCATTGGAATACACGCGTATATTAGTAACGCCGAACGAAATATACATATACGGGAAAGTTCTCGTTATAAATCAAATGATGCCTATTAAGGAGAACACGTTACAAATGCTGGCTCGTAAGTCACAGACAGGAGTAGAGTTTATCGTGGTGCTTCCATAAATGCGATGTAATAATTAGCTGATTATTTCGTTGAAATACCCATAAATCGGATGACATTGTCAAGGTCGATGTCCCTGTCGCTCGTACAGTCATTCTAACGTCGATTGCCTGCGCTGTTTATAGAATGTTATGTTAATCGTCGATTAATTTGGTTTATCATTAACGAGGATTATGCGAAATAATTGCACCCGTCGTTGTTCTCCTTAATTATTGCTTGTTTATGTACACGGGTAAGGCTGGGAGTGTAGGTGAAAACAGTTTGGCCACTTTACGTTTTATCGCTCACTTTTTCTTAATGTTTATTGTACCACGGGCTGGTAAAGTGATACCGTGGAACTGGCTGCGAATAATAGTAGTATAACGATCCTGAAATGACAGACATGTGATTCCTATGGCATAGATTCTAGATTAAAATCGCGATATAGTTTTGTCGGTATCGATTATTTTCTAAGAATATATTAATATAAGATTGCTATATCGATTGTACGGATATGAAATTATTTCCGAAAGATTGAATTAAGACACGAGGCCATATGTCAAATTCGATTTGCCGGAAGATGTTAATTTATAGAAAAGAAAGAAGAAGTAGAAGTAAAAGAAGGTAAGTACACGGTGTGTTCACTGCCGGTATTCTAATCGTGTTAACAAATGGCTTCGTAGCATTAAGAAGCCTGCTTAGAGAACAACAAATAACGAAGACCGTTATAGTCGAATTGCTATTGGATTTTGATGAAGCCATTCAGTTCTAGACATTATCATGATCGAGCTTTCTTGAGCTTTTCTATTATCTTGTTCTCATAATCGTTTCTTGTATCGATTCGAAAAATAATTAGTTATTGTATTGTAAAACACAATGGTAAACTATCCGCTTAGCCGTTGGAGCCTGAAAGACGTAGATTTTGTAGATCTAGAAATCGAAAGTTTTTCGATTTGGATTAAATTAAAGAAAAGAAAAAAAAAATATATATATATACATATGTAGGTCTTTAAGTATGTTTGTTTTAGTTAGAAATGAAATTATTTACGTCGAAAGAGGCCGTTCGACCGTTGAATCAGTTTAATTCGATAGTTGTCTGCGTATCTATGATGTGCTATATAAAAAAAAAACAAGAGACATACCGAAAGGCCTGAGAGGATGTCGACTCCAGAGATAGCTACGCTTTACCGGGCTGAGATAGCTATCTCTCAGGAAGAACGGGGTGCTGTGCTGAGCGTATCCCGGGATGTAAGGTGCGAAATTCGGATACCACCAAGGGTCTCTCGTAAATGCACTGATCGGTGCTGTTGGAGATGGCTCCAGTAGGTCGAAGAACGGTTTCTTACGAAGCATCGATGTCGGTGGCAAGAAGTCGCTTACCAGATTACCTGAAAACGAGAAAATATCCTTATTTCATCGTCGAATTATCCTAAAGCTTCTTTGTATATTGATTTGTCTAATTAACGGGGAAAAGGATTAATTCGATCGAATTTTCAGAATGTTGAAAGTGACTGCTCACCATGGATGTCGAAGAGCCGTTTCGTGCTGAGAGGTGGGCTTATGTGACGAGCCAGGAGCGGCGATTTACTCGGATAAAGTTTGTCGATGTCCGCCAAACGATTAAGATGGTCGGTCCAAGCCTTCTCAGGGTCGAACGGTTTCGCTGTATGTCACAACATTTCATGATTTTAAAAAATGAAAAAGAAACGTTCGCGTTACATCGTGTTGTCTATGAAAGCGTGTGTAGGGAAACTTTGAACAAACGCGTCAGACTGGCCAAGACTAATTATCGCGTTCGACAAGATGCGTCAAAGCACAGAAAAAAAGCAAAGTTCGACGAAAGTTTCTCTCGACACAATCGATGAATAAGTCGAAGCAAAATCTTCGGTTATTTTTCACCTCTACCGACAATCTTTCGAGTCTGCGTAATATCGAAAGAAATTTAGAACGTTGCTCTTTTTTAATCGTTCTTGAGATAAGCGAGTGCAAGATTCCGATTCTTTAGAAAATGGTTCATCTCGTAAAGTTGTGCTAATTTCTCGAAAATACACGAAATTAGTTTTTATTGGCTCAGAGAACGTAGGTTCCGCCGTACTTCTATCATTCTCGAACGAGAGGCCAGCGCGTTCGCTTCGGTTCGCCCTAGATTTACATAAAGAGCAAGAATCCAAGACAACTATCGCGCCTTACGTCATATTCTTTGCGACCAGGCTGGTTAAGCGAGGCATCGATTTATCGACGACTTGTCGTCTTCTTCCTTGTCGACATCGGTCCACTAGAACGGAGAAGATAGTCGACCGAAAAAGTCTGAGATCGCTCTGACTTCTCCGTTCTCATGTCTCGTCGTCGTGCGAAAAAAAGACGCAATTTCCTCTTCATCGAAAAAAAGATCGACAAGAATATCACTTCGACGCGTTGAACAAGAGCTGTTCGACATTTGTATGAACTGTCGAAATTTGTATAAGGAAAACCAGAAATTAATGTCGTATTTGCGCAAGTCAACATTTGTTCAATCTTATATTACTCAGTTGATCGTGTACGGAGAAGTTGTGCAAGGTATCGATTAAAAGATCATCGATAACGAGGATGATGACGTCGAAATAGAAATATGTTATAAAATTCGACGAAGAAATATGACGCGTTACTTCCTGATATCCCTAATATTATATATTAGGGGTACCGGAAACTGATGTATTTCAACATTTTTTTAGTAGTAATCAGCTATAATTGTGTACGTCGAAGTAGCGTAAGATATTTTTGAAAATTGACTCAAATATTTGAGTTGACTCAATCGTAGACTCAAAATAAAAGTGTATTATAAAGTCATTTGTTTTAATTCGATGAAAAAATACGACGTTACTTTGCGGCTCCCCTAATAAATCTCGACTTCAGACTTCAATGGCGTCTTTTCTTCTCGAATCGAAGCGGTAGACTTCCGTGACTACCTCGACAACCGGATACAACATTCGCTGGAGAAAAAGAACACAAAGTATCACATAACAACATAGTACACTAAACTACCGAAATTATCGAAAGAAATGTTCGAGTCTCTTCATTTCTTCGTGATACCGAAGATCGACAGGACGTGCGACGTCCGTATGCGGTAACACGTTCATCATAATCTCACGTATCTTTCGCTCAGCAAGCTTAGCGCCAGGTTCATCCGTTTGATTCGCAACATGGCTAGGATCTGCCAAATTAGCGCATACCGTGCTGCTGCGTTCTCTCGTCCGTAGCGTGTCTTTGCGTACGCGGCGCACGATCGCATCTCATTTTCGTGTTATCGCGCGATTCTGTCCATTTTTCGTGCTTGGAAATATCGTATGGTCTCTTCTAAACGGGTCATTTATCCGGTTATGGTCCGGTTATGCTCGTCTCTACGAAGCAATGCTGCCCGCATGCAGAAAGAAAAGGAGACATGCACGCACACACGCAAACACGAAAACACAACATGCGAAAATTGTTAAGAAGTCCAGAACGACGTTAGTCGATCGATCGGTGGATCTAGAAAGACGTGGATACGACGATTAGCAACACCGATCGTTGCGTCTGACCGTCCACGGACGAACTTCGATTTCATTCTCTACGATTTTACTTTCCAAGGGTCTCGTCCCCGTTTGTTTGTTTGCTGTGTCTGTAAGCCGTGCTTGTCTACTCTCTACAGTGTCGAAGATTTTGGCGCTGTTCTACGTCGATCTCGGGCACAAGAACCAGTGCTTTCACAAAAAGTAGCATGACGTCGTCACGAAAAGCGAAAAAGCATACTAACCTGGTGGAAAAAAGCTGCTTCAAAAAATCGTCGTCCCCCGACCGAGAGATGACGGAAAAAGCTGCGACTGTCACGTTTCCAAAAAAGGCTCGATTACAGAAACAAGGGTAAAAAAAAGGGCTAACGAAAGGTCGACGAACGGATGCAGTCGGTCAGTTGTCGTACGTCGTTTTAACGGTGTTTAGGATGACGCGCTTGACTGATACCACTCGATCGCCCTTATTTTCAGAGTTACGCGTGATCTTCGTTTGATTTTGCTAATAGCTGTACCCGTAGTCTCTTTTCAATAGTATCGGATGATATAATATTATCGATAATATTATATTATGCCGTTATCGTCTCTCGCGTCATCGACACGAATTAGCTGGTCTGTTACCGCGTTTCTGGAAATAAGAGCGACGATCATCGATCGGTACCGGTCAAACGTATCGATGTACCAAGTATAATTCCATTCGAGATTGTCCTTTATCCATAGACTACTGCGACGATTTTTTGTCTATTGGCTGTTATGTCGTACGATGTTTATGTAATTGCAAGTAAGTTAGAGCGCGTTAATAATTGAAGAACGTTAGGCCGTTTTAGCGCAGTTTCTTCCTGTTAAAATCGTCCACCATACGGCAATAGATTCGGCAATATCTATTCTCGCGGATATATTAGAAAAGAAAAGAACTTTTAATCAGAAATTAACAACGTTTTTAACACTACTGTGATTGCCGATTAGCTTTCGTTAATTTTGCGATTTTTTTTAGAGGTTTTACAAGTAAGGCTAGAGCATTATATTTGGTGGTCACGGCTCGCTTAAGTTACAGGGGTGGTTGGGTTGAGGAGAGCCGGTGGAAGTACAAGATACGGTGTCAAAGGAAAAAAGTTCATGCCATTTCCTGAAAAAGATAGAAATTTCTGGATCTGGTTGTAATTAATTGCTCGTTAATCTGTCGGCTTGTTAGTAGACTCGGTAACGCGTGCATATTATTATTTTCAATTAGAGCGTGTATCGATGTGAACTTTCGATTTTTCGGTGTCGTGCAGCCGTGTAGACGGACGGTCATTCCTCGTCGATAGATCGATAAATATTTTGACAGTTTTCTTTTCGATTACGCGCGCACCGTCCCAAAGAGCCAGCGTTCAACGTGCGAAAAATCGTAAGTGTTAAATTAAGACGCGTAAGCATCGACATAAAATTTCCAGCTTTTTCAAGTTTGGCAGCTATATTGTCATTTCGGATATTTTAATTCTCTTTTATCCATTCGATCTTTATTTTAAGCTTCATTGCGATTCTTTCCAACTCTTCTCTCACGTAAGCACGACGATGGACGATGGCGACGATTGTCGAGTGTTCTTCGTTCTTTCTTCGCATTTTTCGGCTGCCAATCCGTGCCATTATTTTTCTTTCCTTTCGTGAAGAAAATCATTCGTACGCTCGTCACGTGCCATGTTTCAGACACGATTACGCTCTTCTCACATAGCTCTTACTATTACCTAATTATCCGTTTATACGGTCGACTAAGAGGTTGCGTCTATGGCGAAAGGGAAAAGCAACATTTTCGCACCCCCCTGCTTAATTCCATTCTGTCGTTCGACATTTTTTTAAAATTCCATTTTGGCTATTTTCATGCTGCGACCTCCACCTCAGCTGCAAGAGTTAACGATTTTAATGTGGTGCCTGTCCGCGATTCGACTTCGGTGCGACGTTTTTCCGCGATTACGATCTCGACAAAATTTAAAAAAGAAAAAGAAGAAAAAAACAAAAACGATAAATTTATAGAATTCCCTGAATTAGCATCCGCTTTACTAGAATACCTGCGCACCCACGAAATCTCGTATTGGCCTCGAGGAAAAACCGCGAGAAGGAAAGTCAGAAAAAGAATCATTTTTTTGTGGTTTTCTCGTTTGGGATTTCTTTTGGAATCCGATGATTCTCTTGTCTTCCTTTTAGAAATTCCATCTCGACAGTCTCCCTGTTAGGCGCTACGACGTTTCTTTGCCTTATGACAGAAGAAATCCGTTCACGTTGGATGATTTTTTTTTCGCGCCAATTCAATGGTGGTCGTTTGATCGTCTCAACGCAACGACTGGAGGGACGTATAAAGGGAACTGACTACTTCTAATCTCGTTTGTATCAAGCTTATAAAACGATTGAACTATTGGAAAGTGAGAAAAAGGAGTTCTACGATCTACGATATCGACTCTACGAAAGACCGTGCATCGTTTCTTGAAGTATGATCCTGATTTGACGTTATTAATTTTGGCGATCTTCGCGCTTTTGGACAAGTTTCTGATCATTCTGACGCACAGCTTAAATAGTGCATCATCGGAGGACAGGGTGCCGCGATGTTCTCAAAGACGCGTTTGCGTGCTCTATGGGTGGCAGTTTGATAACGTTGTGCGAGAAAGAGGAAAAATGTTCGATACGATCTCGTTTTATTTCTAGTTTTTATTATCGTCATACTTGAACGACGAACGGTTCCAAATTAATATAGAAGGCGAAGGTTTTAGACACTAAACAAGACGGATCACTCGGAGGATCCAGTGATTTTATTTTGCAATAGGATTATAGATCAATGGTAAATTTATGTTTGGTATCTTGTTTCCCTGGAGATAACGCCCTACCATGGCAATTTTATCTTCCGCCTCTTTCGTCTTTTTTAAGAATTTTCGTCTGATCGAAGAAGAAATATTACTTAACTGACACCTCGCTTCGTTGACATTCGCTCGACGAATATCGATTTCTGTCTGCTATCTTTTTCACCGAAGAACTTCTACAAACGATTTGGTAAATAAATAAAATAAACAATAAAAAAAGGAGGAAGAATCCGATCTAGATAACCTTGGTCTAGCCTCGTATTCTTTCCTCTCTCCCTGCACGGAGCTAGAAACTGCCAGGATCTACGCGGTAGATTACTCGAAACGTCGATCGTTAGAAATTGGGAACTCCTTGGACCGACATCGCCCCTACGTCGATCAAAAACGACGAGGGAACCACGATTTCGTGTATCGATCCATGGGTGCAATAGAATCAGAGAGGTGGGGATCTACGAGAAGCCGGGTAAGGAGGAAGGTTGGAAAACCCTTTTCTCTTTTTAGACGAACGTGCACGACAGTTAGTCCGTCTTTCGTATGCAATGACGGCGTCGCACGTGGGAGGTAACCACGATTTGTTCTTTTTTCTCCCACTTTCGCGATATCTGTTGTCGTCTAAGGTCGCTCAAGTCGATGATGCGATTCAGTATATGCCACTTGTTGGGTCTAGTGCCTGGAAAGAAATTAAAATCAGAGCTGCATGCGAGACGCGTCGATTCGATCAAGTTTTCCCCATCAGCGATACGAACGTTTTTTTTTCTCCCTCTTTTTCTTCTTCTTCTCTCTCCCTCTCTTTAGCTCTTGGACTTTCTCTCGCAGCCTCTTCCCCCAAAAGGGTATGAAGAGCGAGAGAGAAAGGAAGAGAAAGATCGACAGAGAGAAGATCCACGGGACGTGGTTTTCTTATCGTCATGCTGGGCAGTACGTGCGACAATCTACGATATACTACGATGATTCACGATCGATATTATGCACGATGATCGATGATCGATGATGGCGATGATGATCCATGCTCCATGATGTTTACATCCATGACAACCTTCCTCGATGTTTCGTTTCGTTTCTGAAGGACGATGATGGCGCACATGATTCACGTAACTTGGATGATAAACGATGATTTTTCTGGTCGGTCTTGCGCTCGTACTTTAAGGAAGAATCTCGAGATCGTTAACGATGAATTCTCCAAAACAAGCGACTTTTCCTTTCGACGTCTTTCGAAGAATGAAACGCGGAATTCTCCAGGCGCTATTCGTTCGAAGGGACGCCAAATACGCGACGCGATTTTGAACGACTGGATTTTGTTCCTCCGTCGCTCAAAAATATACGAATATATAAATAAATGTACATATATATATACATATTATATATATATGTGTGTGTGTGTATGCGTGTGTCAGAGAGAATATGTATTTAGATATATATATATAT
>JAITYT010000050.1:1134849-1146563 GCA_025433975.1 Liostenogaster flavolineata
TATTATTTTTAGACCGGGAACTTATCAGCCGATGTAATATAACTAAGTAGAAAATGACGATCAGAACGATAAACGCTCTATGAATTAGCATGTGATCTTATATAACCATATTTATTATTATTTTGCCATCGCGTTGCTGGTATAATGAAAATACTTTCGTGGCTTCCTGTGCAAAACATGCGAATTTGATCAACGTGTTAAAGTAGATCGAAATTCCGCGTACGTAAACCGGACATGTCCGTCGGTTGTCCGACGGTCGGATGTATCAACTACGACGTAAGGCATATCGCGGTTCTGCACGTACCTGTATCCAGGGATATTAATACGGTCAGCTGCGTGAATTGGATTTTCAAAAATAGATTTTCCAAACGGCCACGTTGGCGAAGTGGTATGCAGCTCGGGGTAGTCCGAGCGGAAAATGCTGCGGGGTCTGTGTGTGTGTTCCGGAGCTCTGATGTCATCGGTACCTGTTGACAATCGGCGTATCGTTACGACAGATCGAATAGGTGAACGACTGGGACGTTGACTAACGCGTCCACGTTGATCATTCACCTTTTAAGGCCCTCACGTAACTTTGCCAGAATTTCGCCTTCCTTGTGATAGGCTCGTTGCGCCCGATCATGTCGAGATTACTTCTGAATCGCGCATCCATCTTGTCGCTCTACTGAACTGCTACTCACGTTCGTTCGCTGAAACGAGTCAATGTTTCCCAACGTTAGTCGCACGTGGAATCGCTGAGGATCCTATTAGAGTTCTTATCGATTCGCCAATTGGCTATTTTCGATCGTTACAGCTCCAAACGAACCGAAATGATAATTTACCGTCGTTTCTAGGGCCACGTGGACCACGTCGATCGTCGTGAATTACGTAAGGCGATTAAGTTATTTTTATGTGGCGAATGTCTTGTTACGCGCAAAGACCGCGTGCCAAGCGATAATTTGTGGTGTTTAGTTTGTTCCTTTCTTTCGCATAGTCGGTGATTGAAATAGATCTGCTATTCGTAATTAAATGTTTACATCGTTGTAAAAAGTATTCGATAAGTTCAGTGATGGTTTAATAGTAATCAAGATTTAGAATAGATTAAGTCGAGTTAGAGCTCTTTTGAAAATAATATTTAATCTTCGAAAGATGATAATAAAGAAAGATAAAAAAAATAAAAGGTAGTTGAGAAATAAACGAAACTATGTATTCTTTACTTTTTCTACAAAGCTTAGGGCCCTTAGGCGTGTGTCTCGTTTCTTTATGGGTAATCCGCCACTGCGTACGTTCGATAATATCGAATACATGATTTTTGCGTTACATCAAATCCATACGATTAATCGGAATTATCTAACGCGTCTTTCATACAATTCGTTAGATTCAAAAATATCCGTATAAAGCAGGATATCACGCACCGTGGTTAAATATAACGTATTCCTTCGAACGACCGTGTTTCTCCTTAACCTCCGTTCGATGGATCGATCGGTCATTGTTATTCGTTTCCGTCGTTAACATATTTATTATTTGTCACCTACGAAAATCCGTAATTTTTCCTTCTTTACATAATGAAGTAAGTGTCTTATTCATACTGGATTTGAGTTAAATAGAAAAAGTCCCCGCGATTTACGCGTTCTGCTTATAAACGTTAGGAGAGTTTCGATTGGCCGTAACATTCATCGGGTTGGCCAATCGAACACAGTGACACAAACAGGAGCATCGTATTTTCTTTTTGTTGACGCAACGTTCTTTCTAATTTTAGAAGAGCGCGCGCTTCATACTTGGCCTGGATCGTTCGAACGTTTTCACATATTCGTATTTTGATATCAAAAAGAAAAAAGGAAACTATCGAAAGCGAAGATCGCGGACATCAGAGCATCGATATGCGTTCGAGGGAGATTCTGATTAAGATAAAGGTTAGAATTTCATATCTACTTTTTTGTATCTATTCCTTTCATCATTTTTTACTTTTACTTTGTCGTTTTTCCTATTTTATGAACTCGATGAGACATAAACGCATGATTTTCGTAATACTAGCATCGATTTAAATCTAAAGAAAAAATTTTTGCGTCGATCATGGACGTACGTTTCGATTTCATTGCGCGCATTTTTTCACGTTAAACGCGAAATCATTATTCGAGAAACTTTGAAAGCTTATTTTTTGTAGCTCTACGTTGAATTACATCTCGAAGAATTCGAATTACAGTACGATGAACAGCCTCGATGGTGCGAAAACGGAGGTGCGCGTAACGGATGCCAAACGTGGAACTGGACTCGGTATGAGAGCAATTTTATTATTTATCGTAATTTTCTAACGCCGATATTCGAATATCAAACGTAAGGTGGACTTTGATTCGTCTTTTTTTTTGCAAAAGTGCGTTTTCGAATGAATTCCAATTGGTATCTTCAATGTCAGTGACGTAACGAACTTGAGGCGCGCCTCCACAGATGGCACTGGTAGTTCAAGATCGGGCCTCGTCGCGTCACGTGTTTCACGTATCACAGAATGTTTCACGAAATATAGCGTAAAGATAGAATTTTGTTTCGAGACTCCAATAAAACACGCTTCCTCGTCGACATATAAAAATCTATTTATGACGAGGTATATCGCAATCTATTCGATCATCGATGAAATTGACGTAATCTATTTTCCTGTAAATTTATGAAGAAACCGATAGTAGACAAGAAAAAACAAGACGCGAGTATCGCGACATTTTCGTAAAAAAAAGGGAAAATTAACAAATTTGGAAAAAATATTGAAAATTTTGTCTCTCTTTCGATGTCCCACCTCGATTTTGTCTCACCCCTCTGTGACTGTTTTCGTGGTAGGAGTATCGCCCCCCTCCCTCATTCCCACCACTATCCCTACCCCCTACTTAATATTTCTCTTCGCGTTAAGAAAGAACAAAAGACTATTTAATTTTTACAGTAGGTCATAAAGCTTTCCTACAATTATTTACACTTCTCGGCATAAAGTAAATAAGTTTGCGAGCGTCGCGACGCCCACGAACGATCGCGTCATGACGCAAGAGGTCCCGGATTCGCGGTCGCTATATTTAGGTCTGCCCGGGCCCTGCTCCGTTTTTAGTCGGAAACAGGTGGACATCTAAACCGCGCGAGGTAGCATTGCCGACGAGTTTTCACTTGACTTTGACCGATTTTCATGAATTCCTGATTGTGAGGTGTCTACCTTGCCACGAAACGATCGTCCAGTTGTCCGGCGCGTTCCATATTGGTCGAGCCCTTTTCAATGTCAGATTCGTTCGACTATGAGACCGTAACTCGTTAGAAAACGTCATAGCTAGGTTCGAATAGGTGGTAAATCGTTTGCTACAGTGATTCAAAGATTTTGCTCGGTTTTTTAGGGTTAGAATAATGATGTGAAAATCGCCGTAAGGCTGATGGCACGCGAGAATCCGCGATATTTCGAAATTTAATTTCAGGGGTGAAACAATCGTCTTTCGTTCACGACTACGTCCATGTTTATCTCGACACGTAGAAGCTTCAGCTCGAAGAAATGGAGAGCACGTAGGTGTCGCGTAGGATTCGTTTGGCAACCAGATCCTAATCCGTTGGAGAACGTCATTGTTAAGTTTAAAAAAATCATAAATTAATCCTCACAACGATTCGGAAAGACACTGTTCAGTTTTTCATGAATGGAATCACAGTGTGAAAATTGTGCAGCGATAGACGCTCAAGAATTTGCGATGTTTTCAAGTTTAATTTCGGGGATAGAACAATTGTCTTTTGTTCACAAATAGATCCATGTTTATCTCGATATGCAGAAGCCCAAGCTCGAAGAAACGGAGAGCGCGTAAGAGTCGTATGGGATTCGTTCGACAATCAAATCCTAAATCGTTCATCAGAACTATTAAAAAAGACTTTGGCCAGTTTTTCACGGATAGTATTGCGGAGAAAAAAATTTCTAAACCATTCAAAGACGTCATCGCTAGGTCCGGGTAAATCATAAATCATTCACTATAGTGATTCAAAGACTTTGGTCGATTTTTCATGGATATAACCATGAAGTGAAAATCGTCGTATCGCTGTGGGCATGCGAGAATCCGCAATATTTTTAAATTTAACTTCGAGGATTGAACAATCGTCTTTCATTCACGACTGGATTCATGTTTATCTTAACACGCAGAATTTCAAACTCGGAGGAATAGAGAGTGCGTAGGTGTTGCGTGGGATTCGTTCGACAATCAGACTTTAAACTGTTCATCACAGTGATCCAAACAGACTTTGGTCAATTTTTCACGGATGGTATCATAGGAAAATAAGTCCTAAGTCGTTCGAAAATGTCATCGTTAGGTTCCAATAGATCGTAAATAAAATTTCCAACGATTCAGAAAGACTTTGGTCATTTTTTCATTAATGGAATCACGGTGTAAAAATCGTGTATCGATAAACACGCAACAATTCACGATGCTTTGAAGTTTAATTTCGGGGGATAAAAGAATCATCATTCGTTCACGATTAGATTCATATTTATGTCTATACGTAAAAGTCCAAGCACGAAGGAATGGTGTGCGCGTAGGTGACGCGTGGGACGTCGTTCGCGAATGAAGTTTACGCGACGTCTCGATATTCTTAAAATAAGGAAGTGGAAGGAACGAAGGGGAGGAGGAGGAAGAAGAGAAGGAAGAAACCGTGATTTTCATAGTGGTGCGTGACGTAGGCAGGGCGCGTAACGCGGTCGGTTTAATTTCGTAGAATCGCATTTTTGTCGATGGAAAGAGAGAAGCCAAGATGGAGGAAGAGGAGCTGAGGATTGGCAGAGGAGTGAGGGAGTAGCACGCGTATGTCTCTTTCTCTCTTTTTCTAGAGGCGAACGCGCGCGTGTAATCTAGATGGCTTCTAAAAATAAACATGGCGCGGTCAAGCAAATCATCTGGGGCGTAGCTCCAAAAACTGAAATACGTCTCGCTCGACTCGAGCGCGTTCGACTGATATATAGTCGTCGCGTCGTAGTTTCTCTCGTTAACCCTTGCGTTGTAACATCGAGAGAAGTTCGTGCTGCTGACTCGAGATAAACGTAAGAAATGCGTTCCGCGCGCGGAACCATCAATGCCAATGTCCAATCGAAACGATGGAAAAGATACCTTACTTCCATTCTCAACGTTTATGGAATCGAAAAATGGTCGACTACGTCACACAACTCACGATTTAACCTGTTAACTGATCAGTTTTTTTTAAAAAGCACTCTTCCGTGTACTCGATTAATTAAAAGAAAATATAACAATAATAATTACTTAATTTTCTATTCAGTATGACGCGTATACGCGACATTATGGAAATAAAGAACTTTTAAAAATTATGCATATAAGCAGTTAAGTTAAATCGTAGTGTAAGGGGTTAATAGCGTCTACCGGTAGCTACGGTAATGGTAGTCTCCTCGCGTAATTTTCGAACGACGATGATGCCGATAATAACGATGCGTCACCAAGAGACCCACACCTCGGAAGAAGGAGACTCACGCCGAAAGAATCGGAATAATCAAAATGTTTGGCAACCTTCGAGCAGACACGTGGCCCGATTCGGGGTGACAGTTCTGCTTCTCTATCCTGTTGCGGGCCGTCAGCCATCTATATACGCACTGCGTTTCTTGACCACTTGTTATAACATACTCGACCGAAAATACCGTGCCATCCGGACGTCGTTGTACCGCTACCAGAAAAAAACGAGGCAGCTTGCATAATCTTTGACCCTCAATCCCGTGTCTATAGAAGTCTTGGCGGCTCAGCGTTCTTCTTCCAAGACTTTGAATCGGGATCGTCTCGTTATTGGCTTCTAGGTGTATCATATAATCTTTTAGATCAACCTTCTTTCTCGAGACCGCACTTTTTCGCACGTCGAACGCAACGATTAGGTTCAAAGTTACGATCCCTTTGAATCAAAGAAATTCTAAGACTGAAGTAACCAGGTCAAAGTTTTAATCGCCTCTTCCCTACGTTTTATACGATATCGTAAGCATCGTCAATGATTACTGGTGGATCGACGACTAGGAGAGTGTTTAAATCTTAACTGACGTTGCGTTGCGCTATACGATCGTCTAGCTTTCAAGGGGACTACTACTTGCACTTTATCGCAAGGACAAAGAAAACTCCCGTGTTTAATGAAACGCGTTTTCTAATAAAAACCCTTGTTTTAATAAAATCTTCGCGAAGTTGCAGAATCGTCTAACCAAGAGCGACACAAGGATAGGGGGAAGCAAACTCGAGTGACCGCGTCGTAGCTTACCGTACGTATTTCCAGACAGATATATACGCATTTCGTCCTCTTATAATTGAAGAACGAGTAGAATTTATTCACCTTTCGTGAATAGGGCGTGCTAGAAAGCGACGTTTAAAAAGTTGGCAGAGCCTCCTAACGAATCCCCCTAAGTAGAGTAAGTAGAGGCTTCTTCAAGTTGTGGGGGTCGGTGGGAGGGAGCTGGCATGCGCACGTTTCGCGTGACTCATTAAAAGGGTGCGCACGAGATTCGACTCGGAAGCGAGGGAAAGTTTCGCGCATCGCGATTTTAATACCGAAAGTTTTAATCATCGTCCGATACGGGGCCAAGAACTAGCCCCGGTGTTAGAACGAAATGTAAGAAGGCCTTGCCAGGAAAGTAGTAAGTGCTGCGTTGCGTCAGACGACGAAGCTGCAAAGCAGTGGCGATCCGTGCGAATACGACGACTTTCGAATCGAATGAACGGTCGATCGAGTTAAGACGGAGGCACGGTCGAGTTAAAAAAATGATGTCGAACACGAATGGAATACTTGGTATTCCGAGGGGTTGGCTAGAATCGAGAAAAACGATTAACTTTGCACGAATTTCGATCTTTGTACATCGACGTTCCTTTTTTCCGTACTACACAATACAAACGATCATCAGGCCTGACGTTTATCTGTCAGAGGCGAGAAGTCGACCCATAGGTCGCGCCTAAAGAAGAGGCAAAGCAACGGCTTCCAAAATTACCCTTGAAATGCCAAGTAGTTACGGCCGACTTGGATCCGCCCTACTTTCCGAGATTTCGCGTCGTAGTTATCGATAGTATGGATCGATCAACCTAAATCGCTTTCAAAATCGTGGGGTTCGATGGTTACTTTGGATAAACTACCTTCTAGAAAAATTCGAATCCTTCGAAAGGTTCAATGACGACTCGAAAAAGAAAGCGGGCGATTTGAACCGAAAATGTTCGTTTTGCGACCAAAAATATTTGGAGAGCAATGGGGTAAGAAAGTGGCAAATTTCCGATGAAAATCAAAGGATAAAAGTTACGAATTTCCATGACTCTGCTCAATTGCCTAGGGAATTGTTTTGCACTTTAATGGCGGAAAGGGAACAGCTACGCGGAGAGCGATCGGGTTTGGTGGCACTCAGCCTCGACTATTTTTATCCGGCCGGTATAAATACGCGACCGCGTGCTTACATAAGCTTTAAACAAAATCGTTGCCAATTATTATAAAAAATTTGGAAGCGCGTCGATCGATGTCAATCTCGTCGGCTATCGAGCTCCTTCGTCCCTTGCGCGAACTCAGTTCACCCAAGAACAGCTTGTCAGGAAAGAAGTCTCGAATTGGTATGCGAGAAAAGCAATACGAGAAGACGAGCGTCTTTCGGTCGTCGTTGCCAATCCGGTTACACGAAATTAGAATTCGCTTGGATGCGGACGCGAAATCGAGAGGTTACTTAAAGATAGTCCGATGAATCGAGACTCGTCACGTCACTGCCGATCGAGACTCTCGCTTGGCCAAGGATCGTTCATCGGCTTCTTCGACTTTGCACGCGAAAATACGACGCGCGATGATGATAATTCGTGCTTCGAGCGTACTACTTTACTTTCTCGCGTTCCATTTACCTCGTCTTGATATATCGACGAAGCTCGAACGACTTATGTAGGTCATTCGGCACGCCAAGCTCGAAAGAGGACGCAGCTGTGCGTCGTTAGTAGGACACGAGTGTTAACGAGAACATTAGTAGATCAGTCGAGTTTCACGAATCGCATATTGCTAAGTGTATTTTTTTTCCGGAAATTTTTTTAAACCGATATACTTTAATCGGTTTCTTTAATCGGCCACGATCGAATACAGTTCGATCGTCGCGGCATTTATCAGAGACGGACTTCGAATCGGGGATTCGTCAGAATTTCAAGGAAAAAAATTCGAACGTCCTGTCGTCTATTTCGGTAAGATTCTTCGTGAAACTCGCGGTCGACTCGATAAATCTCGCGAGGAACCAGGCGGGAGACTGTAGGGGTGCCTGTTGCTGGGATAAGCGTTTGTTAATCATGGGGTCACGCATTCAAGGTATTAAGAGAACAAGTGGCAAAGAGACGAGAAAAGAAATAAAAGCAGAAGATCGCAATCGTGGATGGATGAGGCGAACGGGGCGTAGGAATTAGAAAAATCTGACTAAATATACGCATAAGTAGGATCACGTCCAACGAAGCGTCTCTCTTTCATTGTCGTATGCAGGAAGAGAACTTTCTTCCTTGCTAAGATCGTCCTAAGCTGTACTTCGATACACCTTGAACTTCTCCCTTCGTCCTCGAACTCGGCCCTTGAAAATACACTCACGCTGCCGCCAAAGTACGCTTTTTCTCCTTCGTATTCTTTTTCTTGTCTTTTCTTGCCCTTAGGATCGTGCGTGAAAACCAACCAATGAACGAACGAACCAACGAACGAACCAACGAACAAACGCGTATGCGCGTCGACAACACGGTGTCACGGTGTTTTACTCGAAAGCGCGCAGTGGTTCTTGAGTTTCGCCATTTTTTTGCTCGGTATCCCTTTTTTCTCTATTTTTTCTCTTTCTCTCGTTATAGCTTTGCCCGATCTTCTCTCTATCTTTTTCTCCCTCTCTTTTTTTCGTTAAAAAAAAAACCCGACAAATGGTACTCGAAACTTGAACTCTGCTAGTCGATGAAAGATAGCTTTTACCTAAGTATTTCGGATGACCGTTCGGTTCGGGGATTGGACCTTAGACTGGACCGCTGCCGCCAAAAATGCGGACTAGTATACCGGACGTCGGTACGGTGGCGCCGACCTGTCGGTGAGCTTCCTTGAGCCGCCGCGCGACATTTATGGCACAACCCCCGCCAACAGCTTACGATTGGTCGAACGCGAAGGAAACGTACCTTTCTACGTGACTATTGCTGTCAGCTTCCTCTACTATTTACATCCACCTTGAGTGCATCTCGATGACGATCCGGTGTACTTCCTTCCTTTCTTCCTTCTCCTTCCTCCTTTCGTAGCTAGCTATCTACCTACTCGCCTGTCGACTGCTAGACTATCAGAGTCTTGCTCCGATCCGCCAAACTCGGTCTAGGTCGCGATCTCCGCGGATATCGTTTGACCGAGTTACCTCTTTGTAGGTCGGAAGCTCTTCTGCGTTCCTTCTTATTGGTTTCCTCGAGTCTGCTCGTAATTTTTTTCATCGTTAGCCGTAAGTTCATTTTTGATTCTATTTTAGGCTCAAGAAAGTTTATTGGTATTTTATTTACGTTTCTCACTTTTTGGAATTTGGATACGGGGATTTAGGTGCATTCTAGCACGCCTGGGTTGCGACACCCATGATGTTTTCCAGGGAACGATGTTGCAACAATTGACGTGAGCCAATCGTTACACGGCAGTCTATTGTATTGCGTAGTAAACAGGAACTGGATTCAAAGATGAAGTCTCTCGAGACTCGGAGAATTGTTAAATTTGATAATTGATGATGATTCGATGTGATTCGTTTTTAACAGTGACGCTAGACGCGACGTTACTCGCCCTTGGACCAAAGAAAACGAAAGGCTATTTTTTTCAGTCGCGTATCGCTATGAAAAAACGTGCGCAGCTGAATGTGTCTCCCAGAAAAAATTGAAATCCTAATACTGGCGATACAACGTAGGTATCGGCGTCACGGTCTTGTCGAGAGGAAGTCTCTTACGAGGTTAGGTCGCGCTCGCCTTCTATCACGTAATTGATGTTTACGTTGGATCAGAGCTTCCTTGGCTATGTCGGAGGATCGAAGACGCGTGTTTCTTACGTCGTTCGAACGATGGCATCGTGGAATAAAGCGAAAATCTCGAAATCAACTCTGATCCGTGTCGAAGACGAAAAGTTCAGCTTGATCGAGGCGTTTCGTGCACGAGTATTCTTTGGACAATTTATTTTTAGGGTAACGTCACGCAGATCGCAAGCTTTTTCCGATAGACGCGATCATCATCGATTCCGCGAGAAAACTCGCCTTTCGCAAGACCCAAGGTTAAAAATAGTTCGAAGTCAGCCAATTATCGGAGCGATGAATTTGTAGGAACGTTAAAGTCGCGAGGATGAGCAATAACTTTTCAATTTGAAATCTATAGGTACATTGTCGCGTTGCAAATAAAGTATGAGTGACGTACTCACGTACTGAAAGGAATACAATGATTCAGAATTTTCTACGAGTAATCAATGTGGAAGGTCGCGGCTGCTCGTGTACGAATAAGGAAACGAAAATAGTCCGCGAGTTATAAATGGAGTAACCGTTAAACTTATGGTATGGAAATAATGCGCGAGGAAGAAAGGGAGACGTCGTTCGACATTTTCGTATTTTGGCTCCCATCGATGAATGTCAAAGGCTTCAAAAATACGCAGTTGTGTTGCGTGATGTGTCGTCGGTACGTTTCATTCGCAAATCGTTGCGAGATAGAAAATTTTAGCTCGAAATAAAGAGGGAAGTCATCGCCGTGAAAAGTTACTCAAAAAATTATAAATCGTAGGAACGACGACGGTGGTAAATAAAATTTCCGAAAAATTTCCGAGTTTAAAGAAGTCAATATTAAATTGAAATCGATTAGAATAAATCACGTATTTTGATTCTATTTTCCAAAGTCTACGTTCCTTTGATTTATCTCGCAATTTTATAGATATCAAACCGATTCGATCCATTTTTTCAAACGTCTCGAACACATTCTTACGGAATTTATACAAATCAATGGATCAGCCTTTGCCTCTCTAGTTTTCTGTTTCGATTGCCCCTAAACTAGACTAAACTAAGAAGCACGCGAGTCTTATTCAATCCTGATTCCAACACCGATTCCAGGCCGACTCGAACCTCTCGTTAACTATCATTAATGACATTGACAGAAACCTCGTGGAAAAGTGGAAAGCATCGCCCTATTTTTAAAGGATCCTTGTCAAATCAATTTGATTCAAGCGGAAGCTTTTCGAGTGCGAGCGGCAATTTTTGAAACATATTCGATTCTTGAAGGAACGTCGATAAGTCGAACGCGTTTACGTCACGCGTTGAGTTCATCTCTAATAGGAGAACGACGGCCGATCGACGCTAGTTAAGGATTCAACCTGGGAGTAAGAAGTTTTTCAAGCGCGAAGAAAAGATCCTCTTCTAAGTGGTATCGCGCTCGAAAGATGCAAGACAGAGAGGTGATCTTTTCGGCTTGGCACTTGGTCATTCGCGGTTTGCGCGTATATACCGGGTGTGCTAAATGCTGCGCTATTTTCGTTGTCGTTTTGCCGCGGTGCCCGGCGATACACAGATAAAGGCGACGAGGCGCATTTATTTTCAAATCGGCCACGGCCAGACTGACGGATGCGATGCCGATGCACAGCCGGACACCCATCGAATACTGCGCTTTCACCGTGACGTGGTGGCCGTGCGACCCACTGTCCTTTTCTTTAATGCAGCGCGTCACGGCATGAATGAGAGAGAGAGAGAGAGAGAGAGAGAGAGAGAGAGAGAGAGAGAGAGAGAGAGAGAGAGAGAG
>JAITYT010000050.1:1153332-1174344 GCA_025433975.1 Liostenogaster flavolineata
ATCGCCGAAAAGGGTGGTTACATCAAAGAATATCAAAAAAGTCCACAAAATTATTTTGGAAAATCGTAAAGCGAAGATGCAAGAGATAGCTGACGCTCTAAAGATATCAAAGGAACGTGTAGGCTTTATTTTGCATTACCGGGTATTATTTTTAGACTGGCAACTTATCAGCCGATGTGATACGTCATCTACAGCTGGATCTTACGAAGATTCGTCGAATCAAAAGCGAAAAAGATCCCTATTTTAAAACGTGAAAAGTGATTGGGTATCGCGCACGTAACGGCTAATCCTAAAGCGTTTATCAACCGCTTGTTCGACCAACACGAAATCGAATTCACGTTCGTCGCCCTTTCGTATGTTAATTCGAGCTGACGACGTACCGAGTCCAATATCAAGTAACGTAAGCTGCTGGGCTTACAATGGCCTTACGAGACACTCCCTCCAGCTACCCACCCCTGGTCCACTCGTGCCGCGACTACTCGTGATATTCTTCTCCTACCCCGTCTTCGTCTTTGTATTTTTGCCACTCTTTTTCTCTTCCTCTCGTTTATTAGCTTCATCTCGCGTACGTTTTTTCCTTTTCTTTCTTCCTCGTCGTGAGCGGTTGTCGGTGTGGCTGCCGCAGAGTCCCGGGGTCTCGCCTATATGACAAGTATATTACGCCGTGCGTTTATATCAATTAGCCTTTGACGTTTCGGGGGTGTGCACGCTCGTGAGCTCGAGGGGTGGAAAGGCGAGCGGCGGAGTCGAAGAGGGTGCACCGACGCGTACACTCCCTTGGATACTGTTCGTTTGCCCCTAGCTTCTCTTCCTCTCCTCATCGCTGGTACTCTCTTCTCTCTTCTCACAGTATCTGCGCCGCGATCATCATCGCGTTGCACGAAACCAGCGTGCTATTGAAAAACGTTGAAGGATCCTACAAGGAAAAAAGAGGTCTTGTAACCTTAAGAAAAGAATATCAAGTTCCTAGCTGAAAAATTTAATAATCTTAGAGTCTGTCAGAGGCATCGTCGATTAAAAATCCTTGGTTCAAGAGACAATCGAATCGTAGCCATTCGGAGTCAGACACGTCGATGAAAAGAGAGAAAATGAATCCTTGAAATCGAAGACAACGAAAGGAAAAACGGTCGAGATTTTTGAAACCGTAAGGCGATGTTTGAAATACATTTCGATGATTAACATTATTCTTTATCAACGATCGAGGAAGAATCATTCGTCGCACGATCGATTTCTTAGCAGACGCCCGTGATACGATGGTAGGAGCTAGCATTATTCCCGAATGATTAACGACGCCGATCCGCAGTTACCCCCGAACGTTCTATCGCCCGGAAAAAAGTCAAAAGAAGTGCTTGCGAGAGAAATTCTTTAGTGGATTGGTTACCGACGAATTATCGACGGAGAACGTCAAATTTCACGACAACTATGGCTCATTCTTATTTCACTCCAAGGAATCATGATAGAGCAGGACATGAGTAACACGAGAAGGAGGAGGAGGAAAAAGGCAAGCAGCAAGGACGAACCGGCCGGAAACACGCCTCGCATCGATCTAGGCTCAGCCCCTTTTTAGGCCCTTCAAAATGGGCCTGCTCGCATTTTCAGCATCGCAACTTCTCCCTTCTGCGCTCCCCTCTCGAGCGTCCTTCCTTCGTCCTACTAAATGGATTTAAACAACCGCGACACCGAGAACGTCGTCCACGCGCAATCGGTGCCTCGTAGCTCAGCAGCTGGCCAAGGATTTTGATTTATCGATGTCGTCGCTTTAGCTCTTACGAAAAAGGGCGTACTAGATGCCGATTCCCCCGACAACGTTCTTTCCTTCGTTCGATGATCGCTCGGGGTGATCGACGCGACCCTATTGCGAAGAACGAAACCAAAGTTCCTTCGGCTTACATCAACAAGGAGAAACGAGAAGAAAGAACGACTTTGAACATCGATTGTAAAAGACTCTGCCGCGTTCTTCATGGATTCGACACTTTACGACTGGGCGAGAAGGAAGTGGGGCCTCTGTTTAAACTTCCTTACAGATGTAACCATCGCATGTAAATGTTATCCTTTCCCAATAGTTTCTTACAAGGTCAAAACGGCGCTGATCTCAGATCATCTTTTAGCTTTTAATGCCTCGAGAGGACGAGAAAAGCTGAAATTTCTTCCTCGTGCAAATACGAAGAAAGCTGAAAAGACGGAGAAGTTAGGAGTGCTTCGCAGCACTCTCCCAAATGAGAACGTGGAGTCGTGCGTTTGCGATTTGCCGCTCGACCAAGCGAGTGATTCGTGCGCTCGCCGTGGACACGAGAATCAGATCGGCTAGCTTCGAGGATCCGTGGCTAGCCGCGAATACGCGAATTCGCTTTAAAATCGTCCGTCCTTCGTTCCATCCCCTCGAATTGCACCCTTCGCAGTTTAGAACCAGAGCACGTACGAAGTCTCGATATTTCTCCGATCGGAGGAATCGAACCGTACGATCAAGGGAGATTGTCGATGTTACGCACCTTCCAATAAATTTACTTGGCTTCATTTTCGATCTTCCATCCATTAGTCCAAGCCTATCGGTACTATTGTAGGATTGGCTATTTACGATAGCCAGGTATGACGAGGCATTAGTGCCAATACCTGAGATTGAGGCACCAATGACGGTATGGCCGAGACGATGTGACCAGTCATATCAGTAGGTTGGGGGAAAGGACGTAAAAGCAGCGCAAGAAGCAAGGGGAGAGTTAGTTGCAATTACAGTTGCAGTTGTTGTAATTGTAGTAAAGACTGTAGAGAGTGTTGCGCGTCAAGTGTGGATAGCAGCGGTTCGACGTAGAACGAAGTAAGTGTTGCAATATTTTTAACTATCGATTAATAAGAGAAGGAAAACGTGGACCTAGAACGAAAAATGAACGAATAGGAAATAGGTCCTACAAAGAGCAAATCGTTGCTACTGCGATCCGCATTTTCCTCTATCTCTTTTTCTTCTTCTTTCTCTGCCTCCTTTTATCCCATCCCTCTTCTTTGTCCTTTTCTTCATCTTCGACGTCCTTCCTCTTTCCCTATACCTTTGGCTCGTGATGCGTCTTTCGACTGGACCCTAAACGTCTCCCTGAATGGTGGTGAGAGGCGCGAACGTCATCGAACGCACGGTAGGAGCAATATAACCACAATTACACGCGCTCTAGTCGTCGATGGAGCATCGTAGGCGCGACAATTGGCCGGATGTTTCCCTATTGTCGTCCGGGCACGGTAGCAGGCTCCCGGCTATTGTCGTTCGGCTTCGGAAGCAGGGTGGATTTTAAAAGCGTCGCATCGGGTCTCCCTTAAACGCAGAAAATTTCTGTATTGTCAGCGCGTTGCGTAGCGGTAGTCGGCCACTGCCAATGAGCCGTCATACCCCTCGCTAACTAGAAACCGATAACGCGTGTCGTTGGTAGAAACGTGTTTTTACGAAGAGAAGGAAGCGACGTGAAAGGCCCTCGAAGTCCCATGGAAGATCGATGCTTTCGGTCAAGAACGAATTTCAACGGGAAATTAGGAAATTCTCTAGACACGTTAGCTCCTGGCTTCCGCCATCAACCTCGTCGCAGCTTCGACCGAATTGGACCTTCCTTCATCGTCTTGTCGTTTGGTGTCGCGATACTTCGTTTCCAAGAGACGCTCGTATAACTTAACCAAGTTCCTCATATCTATAAGAGTTATATTTAGCGAGAAAAGAAGTAGCCCGTCGAAGCAATAACCGAAGAACTGTTTCGCTTTAGCGCTTTGTGATCTACAAATGTGGACTCTTCGGAAGATAATTTTCGCGGAACTTTATTAAAGTAGTAAAAATCAGAATACAACTAGGGATGATTGTAACGAGTTTCAGGACGTTCGTTTCGATGATATTGATATGTAGATAATAATTTTAAAAAAGGGTAGGGCAACACTTCAAAAAAGTATTTCGCATTTTATCGATGATCCTTCGTTCGTGGGCATAGTTCCTGAATTTGACTCGGGACTGCCATTAGTTTGAATCCTAACAAGATTCTTGTTTGTCTAAAAGACAACGACCAAGACATCAATGACGTCCGTTACAAAATCCTAGTTTATCGTTCATTTGACGACGATCGAATCGAGGTTGCTGATCTCCGTCTCGTCATCGTACTCGCCGCTCCTCCTGCTTGTATTCCTCGTTTGGCATCGTTTCGCATTAGTACGTCGAATCGCGAGACAACGGTAACGACGAGGCGCGCACGATGAGCTTTCACGCCGGCTATTACGCAATATCCGGTAACACAAGCCAGCACTTTAGCGGCATAACGCTGACACGGTGTTTTTGGGTCGTATCTCAATCTATTAGGTGACTTATTTCTCCCTCACTCGCGAGATTCGATCAACTTTTACGAAGTTTCAGTTTTTCAACCCTCTATAGCTCTCTTTCATAGCGTTGGACATGGTCATACGCGAACTTACTGATTTTAATAAATTTTTAGCAACGCGTATGTTGTGTTTGATCGCGCATCGTCTTTCAAAAGAGCGAAGGCAATCTCTAACTATGTGTCTACGAGTACAACTTCTTCAAGAGAACGAGATTTCTAAGTAACATTTACAAAGTTTCATTTTTTTTCACCCTTCTTAGGCTTCTTCGCTAGGATAAAAAACGATCAAATACGAGCTTATTGATTTTTAACAATTTTTTGCAACGCGCCTGCGGCGTTGAATCGCGCATCGTTTTTCAGAAGAAGGAAGACGATCTCCAAGTACGCGTCTAGGAGTGCAGCGTCTTCAAGAGCACGAGATTTCCGAACTACTTCCACGTCATAATGAAGAGACGGCTGCTACTCGAGGAATTAATTAGCCTCGACGAGAGCTTGGCTACGTTCGTGAAGATCCGCCGCACGTCCGTTCGAGCGATGCAATAAGAAGGAGAGTTCGAAGCCTCTTCGTTGAGATCTCCCATCGCTACGTGCGTCTTTTAGAGGATGATTCAGATATTTCGAGGATGATTCTAACTTATTCATGGAGCTTACGTCACCCGCGATTCTCCAATTAATCACGGCGTTTTCGACGCATTCTTAGGTACATGCGCGCGTATATACCTTCTTACGAAGGCCCGTCTCGAGAAAATCATCCTTGGAGGAAAAATTCTTCCACCGTCGGCCTTGGAAGCGGTCCAAGACGAGAAGGCGACGCCGATTTCGACGTCTCGCGAGATTACGAGAGACTCGTACTTACTCGCATGCGCATTCTCTCTCTCTCTCTCTCTCTCTCTCTGAGATAATTAAGGGCAAGGAAAAGCAAAACAAGGCAAAACGACAAGGACAGGCCTCTTGATCAATGAGTTCTTTTTTTTCGTTCGGTTTTACTTCTATTTTTGATGAAAGCTTCTGGTGTCAGCCTACGAACGAAGTTCTAGATTGCAGAAAGTCTTAAAACTCCCAAAATTCAGTCCTCAGATTACGAACATTTTCTTGTCATCCACAATTTTAAGGATAGATCACTTAGCTATCTCATGAAGTTTTTATTTTATAAACTCGTTTACGTGCACGTTTCGTCTCGCGATTCCGCTTCGATCAAATGGAATAAAAAAATCCGAAAAATTGAACTCGAAAGATGTAGAAGTGTGTGGTAACAACATCGACGAATTTCTGCCTTCGTTTACACAAAATAGTCTACCGAACGTGAAAAGACCGAGGAGGCTCTGAAGAGTGTAAAATAAACGACCTTATTGTCACGGGGAACTTACAGGAATCTCTTATAATCACCAATAACCTACCCTCGTGGAATTGATGGTCAGAATCGCCAATAATATGTATATGTAACGGAGGTGGTGTTGATAAGCTGGTCCGAGCTTTATCTGTCCAAATTGAAGGTATTGGAAGATCGTGATGATATGTCTCCTCAGAGACTGACATTGACTTCTGTCGATGAACTAAGATGAACGTTGTTTGAATTTAGAGAAAGGAGGTTGCGTGGGAGATCAGCATACACAGACTTGATGAATTAAGATGGTTTCACGAATCAAAATTTTACCAAAAAGAGATGATCCGCAGGAACAGAGATCCTCGATGACGTTTCCTTGAATCCGACAAGACGCTTCTCCACAAATAAAGGTTTATAGAGACAAAGAGAACACACAGTTTGATAGGTAATGAACTCGTGCACAGGTTGCTTGGTAATGAACCGAACTTATTAAACTTATGAATTCGTTTATTAGATTTTATTTTCAGGCGATTGAAAGGTGTTTTCGAATAACAAATGTTCGCAAGTGGCTCTTATAAGTTGTTTGTAGGTGTCTGTTCGCTATCTGGAGGAACGCGATATTATCGAGGTAGTAAGAACGATTTTCGATCTCCACGAGGGAAGAAAATCTCAACCGAGGTGTTCGAGCACTCGTCGTCGATCACATTAGTCATGATCACGGCGTCTTTGAACGCTGTAGGGCGATACCTAGACCCCTTCTGGTCTCCTTTCCTCGAGATTTCGTTTTTCCTTTAGAAAGGAGAGGAGAAACACGCGAGAGAAAAAGAGAGAGGGACGGCGTTTCCCCGGGGTCGTTGCGGCGCTATCGACCACTGTCGCGAAAGCCACGCCTTTGCCCAGGTGAGCATTCGAAGGGAGGGTCGTTACCACCCCTCTTATAGGGGTTTGACGGTGTGCGGCGCGCGCGCGCGTTCGCAAGCTCTCCTGGTTGTCATTCCATCTCGGACCTCATCACTGTCCTCTTCTGGAATTTTGAAGGATTTTTATAAAGTTTCGAAACGTTACTATCTCGTACAGTTCTTGTCATTGAATTCATTGATGCAAATAGCAGTGGGTTGCATCGTGTGGTCCGACTAACCGATGGATAAAGGAGCGCTTCGCAGTCGAACTCGAGTCTTATCCTTGTTCACTTTTGCTTCTTTGTTGCGTGGATTTGGAAGTTCTCTGCATCTTATGATCAAACTATCTATCTATGGAAAGTCGCAAAAGGTTCTTGGATCGATCGTACGATTTTTGTCATTGTCAAACATCATGGATACAGAATGGTTATAGAAGTGCTCCGCAGTTGAACTCGAATTTAGTCTTTGTCCACTTCAGCTTCTCTGCCGTGTGTATTATAAAATTTCTACGAGAGCGCAAAATCATCAAAGTCTATGAATCATCGATATCGAAGTTAGTCATCAAAATTCAATCATCCATCGATCGATCTGTGGAAAACCACATAACGTTTCTAGATTGTACGTTTTTCGTCATTATACCTATCGACTTCCGCTACTACCAATCTACGACTAACAATTATTATTGGTACCATTACTGATTTTTGCAGCAATGATCAAGTTGCAAACGGTAATGGGATGTATCGCCTGTTCCGACCGATCAGTAAAGAAGTTTGAGGAAATTGAAACGCTTGCAGAAGATCGACCCTAGCCATTAAGATTACGACCTTCCTTCAGCAGCTTCGATGCGTTTTTCTTCGTGAAAAACGACATTGGCCCTTTCTCTACGAATCGTACCTCGAATGGTTCGAACCGTGGGTCACTTGCAATTTTTCTCTATCGGCTGGAGACCGTCGAACTGAGACGATTCTTCTTTTTTTCTTTCAACCGCTTTCGATGCATCCTCCTTCCCTCCCTCCCACCTTTCCCGTCGAGAAGCCGGTTTACGAGTCGAATATCCGCATTTAACAGGCTTATTCACGAAGCAGTAAGCGCTATATTGTGTCTCAATTCGAGTAAACGTCGGCTTAGCGGTCGGACGAAGGAAGAAACGCCGATGGTGGAGGAGACGAGGCTGTGGACGCCTCGTAGAATTCTACCAAAAGGAAAGGCGGTCGGTATAGGAGCGAAATTGAGCGGTAAATAAATGCACGCGTTAACGCCCGCCATCAATGGCGGGTGGAAAAGCCGTCCAGCGATGGGATAATCTCGACACCGTCGAACACCGAACGCCGAACGACTCTTTATGTGCTGATCGAATCTGGTGTGGCTTTAAGCAGTTCGATACCGCGCAAAATACCGATCGCCTCTCGCTTCGACGCTTTTCGTCCTTCTCGTATCTTTATCATATTGCGAGTTTTTGTAGGGTGAAACGTGTTTGGTGCCTGGAACCTATTACTAATGCCCGATAGACGCAAGTTTGGATTCGATCGTTTGACGATAGGTTTTATAATTGTAGCGAAGAATCTGTTTGCGTCTTAAGACGCAGAAAGATGACATTAACTTGCCTTCGTTGATTTTTCTGTTCTTTATATTCGTTTTTTACGTTCGTCATCGTTATCGTAGATTATCGTTTATCATGTCAGTCGATAAGACAATTTTCTTAAACGAAGAAGCGATTTGCCCAACGTTCTCTCAATATCTCGTCTCTATATAAAATACCATCTTTGTACGAACGATACGTCGTTTCAACAAAAAACTTCTTTTAATCCGTAAATCAAACTTAGGTATTGATACGCATCTACAAAAAATCCCGCGAGTCTGACAAATCTAGATGAAAATGAGAGAAAAAACAACGTTTCGTATATCGTTTTAAAACGTTAAATAAAACAAAGACTTGCTAAAACATGTGGAACTACGTGCGTGCCAGAAAGCCTACTTCGGTCATCCGTAACTTTAAGAAATCAGAAGTCTAAGAAATATCGATTCGCATCTATGAAACATTCGGCATAGACGGGAAACTTAGACGAAATGAGGAAAACGAAGCAAAGCGCTTAGCTATGGATGTCTGATCGCCGGCATTCGTCGAGCATCAGTGGACGAAGGACGAAAGGAGGGAACGGATAAGATCGTCGCAGGAAGTAGGGCGACGAGGGTGTCGTCCGGGACTACGACTGGCCAGCACACGCCACCACCGGTTGATATCACGAAGTCGCTTCGATCTTGTGTAAACGAGTATCGGCGTAACCATCGGTTAATGGTGTAAGCGCGTGCACGTTCCATTGTCACGTCGCGTCGTTGTAACCTCGACGGGCCGTGGGACGGTCACTGGAATCGCGCTCACAAAATTAAGCTCTTTCAAACGCTCTCATCGTTCACGACCCATCCTTGAAATCGCACGACCTACGCTTTCCTACGAGCGTACGTACCGATCGCGCTTGACTTTCCTCGTAGGAAACGCGGGTCAGAGTGCGACCAGTTTCCACGATCTCTAACCAGACTGGGAAAGTTTCTTGACCCTGGTCAGATTTTATCTCGACCGGAAATGACAATAAGAAGGACATCGTCGTCCGATGTTTCGATCGTTGCCACGAATGGATGCGTGACGCATCGGAGCAACTGCTAAAAAAGGTACAAGCAACGGAAGTTTTTAGAGTTGCACCGATCCTCCCGCCTATTTCGATTCAGTCAACAGCGAGGCATAACCAACCTTCTGCTTTTACAGCTTTCCGTGATCAGTTCAAGGCTGCTTCGAAGAAGGCAATTTAACAAAAAAGTGTTTTGAAATCGTTCCCATAGAGATGATGTATCCAAGATCGATTTCATTGCGTTGCATCGCCGCTGTTTGCTCGAGTAAACGTGGCAGTCGCCAAGAGCTTCGTCGAGATCGAAGTTCAATCGTCAGCGAAGTATTGTAGACGGGTTGGAATTCTCGCGTCTCCTCGATCCTTTGGATCTTGGAATAGAGGCTAAACGTGACGCTAGAAATATTGAAAAGAAGAGGTAATCTCGCGTGTAGAAAAATATATCGATTTTTAGGCTAGGCACGGACGAGATCGCCACAATGGTTCTCGTTTAATCGCAGGATAAGGGGTAGGAGAGGAATAATGTGTATCGTGGCCCCGAGGTAAGGGGATGTTTTTTCTGCGCCCTTAATCTTGACTACTTTACACCAAGCCTCGACGACAGCGACGACGAAGAGGATTTCTTCGCTCCTTCCTAAACGTTTCCCGGTTTCGCGGCTAAAGCCGCTTAAACGGCTCGTCGTGACCCGAGAAGAAACTTCTTGTTTTTTCCCCTTTGTTCGTCTTGATTTACTTTTCGCTTTTTCTACTTTTCCTCTTTTGGTAGCTAAATTCGAGGACATCTAGCAACGTCTTGGTGCCTTTAGTGACGTTTCTATAGGCCAGCGGCACGATAAGGCGGTTATTAGCGGCTGTTAGTCCATTGTGGATGAGTCGTCGATGCTTTGTTACGAATTTCCGGTCGAAATGTGAGTAGGGAAACGCGAAGTTATCACGATCGATGGCATAAAATGATGAATTTAAAATGACAGAAGTTTTGAGTTGTGTTTTTAAATTGATTTAGCTCGAGTGAGCTCGTACGATGGAAGGATTTTTTATTCTTGTCACAGCTTCCATCTAAAAAGCAGGTAAGCTTATTATTCTACGATAAGATTTTCTCATTATCGCGATAAAACGCAGAGTCGTGTAATTGGAATTATCAGCTGGACGAGAATGAGTGTATTAACAAGAGACATTGATGTGATGCGACAAGAGAGATACCATGTCATCGTTGTCACATAGTAGCTACTGTTAAAACCATTCTGGTTTAATTATTCAATTTTAGTCGAATTTGTAAATTATATCATAAAATTTTATATTTCTATGTAATCGAGGTGCGTCCTCAGTTCGCTCTTGACTTTTTGTTTGGAAGGACGCGACACTAAAGTCGTACGATCCACGTTATATTTGTTTTGAATTCCGACTGAGTCCTAGTAATCGTTATTTCTAAGAAATATAGCGCAGTTCCTCGTTGACCGTATAAGAGAAAGCACCTATGCGAGAACGTAGTTACACGAAAGCCTAATACGAAAAATACGAGATTTATAATAATTTCAAGGCGTCTATTCACTTGAACTGCAATTTGAAAACCTGCTGATCATTGATTGTCCCCTTGTCTTTTCTAGACGATATCACGTGATTTTATCTTATGCAATACGACAATTTTGTATCGTGAACGTTCGCAATGTTTTGTTTTGTGTCTACTCGCATTCTCTATTGTGTTCTTTTAATAGACCACGTTCCAACCTTAGCTGTGATCTCACTTGAATTTTTAGCAAAGTACAGCATTACATAACACCATTACATAATCATACCCAATACGATAACACAATTCGGTCTTGAATAATTGTAGGAGCACTGTATTTGAATTTACACGATCTTAACTCGGTGTAATGTTTAATAAATCTCACTTTACGATCTTCGTCGCATTCAACTCCTAGTATACTTCGATCAACCAGGATGTGATGGGCACAGGCTGCCCACGTTCAGTAGAAAGATCGACTCGAGCAATATTTACCATGACTATCATATACCATGACTAACATATTATAACCTAGTAACTGCCGGTTTAACGACAGCTTCGATAACTGTCTACGGCATTCGTATCTGCACTATCTTAACACGGTTTAATATTTAACAAATCCCAGTTGCGATCTTCGTCACATTCAGCTTGTGACGTCGTTATTTGATAACTTAACCATGCTAACAACAATCTGGTAATTGGTAGTTTAACCCATTGACTGCCAACTACGAGACATTTCCTAGTTGGCAGTCAATAGGTTTACGACAGCTCCGATTTCGAATAATTGTAGGTCTACGGCATTCGAATCTGCAAGATCTTAACACAGTCTAACGTTTAACAAACTCCATTTTGCGTTCTTTGTCGCACTTAGCTCGTGGTACTTCGATCAACCACGATGGCCAGCCTGTCCATGTTCAGTAGAAAGATCTCGAAGGCGCGAGTCCGCCTTTTCTCGCCATCGTTAATCGAGAACGACAACGCGTATCTGGTGACGGTGCTGTTTGATCGCTTAACCATGACTAACAGTGACCTGGAAACTGGTAGTTTAACGGCAGCCACGTTTATACGATCCGTGTTTAACCATTTCGCGCACGCTTCCTCCGCAAACAAGCTAGTCGGCCGGCCGACTCCCAATGGACGGTCAACGTTTGTCCAGGGCAGGAGGTGCCGTCGCTCGACTTCGCTTGGTCGTTCGGTTTGATTCTAATTACGACCTTTCGATTTTCCAAAGCATAAATTCATGGTTTCCTTTGCTATTGCGTCGCAGAATCTGGGACAACGAGGCGTTGAGTAACGATCGATCACGAATCGCTTTCCTGCCTCGTTGCATCATCGTCTGTCATATCTAAAGTTGAAGTGACCAGCGAAAAATGGTACGAGATGTCAAATCGTTTGAAGAAAAAGCAAGATTTGTTGGTTTCAAAAGGAATGTATTTTTTGATAGCAGAAGTTTGAATATTTTTAATTCAACAATTTTATTGATCAATTATGTAGTTGCCATCATTTTCTACGATCATCTCCCAACGTTTAACAAGCTGGTGGATTTCTTTTTCGTAGAAACTGTATGAATTTTCTTTAGAGAAGTTCTTGAGGTTCGAACAAACTCTAAATATTGTCCACGACCTTTTACAATTATCTAATATCTTGATGCAAAATAATGCGAAATTGGAAGGATTTAGGATTGGATTTCACACACACAGTTAATCGATACAAGAACGACGACTACATCAACTGCAACTGTAATTGCAGCTAACTCTTGCTTTGCTCCTTGCGCTGCTTTTATATCATTTCCCCCAACCTACCGATATAACCGGTCGCATCGTCTCGACCATTTCGTCATTAATGCTCCAATCCCAGATATTGGTACTAATGCCTCGTGGTATCTGACTCTCATAAATAGCCAATGCTACAATAATTTATTAAATTTTTCGAAACGTATCTTCCCACATTCAATTTTTCTACGAATACTTTGAGAATTCAGTTCGAGAGGAGCTCGTTTCGTCGAAGATTGTTTCGTCACCATGAGCGATCAATTAAGTTTTTTGTCGTAAGCCGTGTGATGCGATATTGTTACGTCGTTGTTCCTAATAAATCGTCTGTAGCTTTCCTTGAGAACGTCTCAAATCCATTAGACGACGAAAGAAGCGCAATAGGCGAAACGTTTGGGAAAATCGGTCGCGTATATGAGGAACTCGAAGCGCTTCGATGCATTAATCGAGAGATTCACGAGTTTGCTGCAGTTGAGAGGGAGGAACACACACACAGACACACATACACAGACAGAGGAAGAGAAAGGGCACGAAGTGAAAAACGAATTAGTTTTCCGTTCGGGATTTTATTGATTAAGTAATCTTAATACATCGCTGGGCCGCAGTCTACCATAAAGAGAACGGAACCGGAAACGATCCATTCTTAGCGGGGAATATGCTTTGTCGGTGGTCGCGCTCGCCTCACTCGGAATTTCTGCTTTGATTAATCTACTCGGCTTTTTCTATCCGCAAAGACTTATCATCTCGATCGCTGCGACAAGCACGACTCTCTCTTTCTCTCTTTCCTCTCCTCCTCTCCACTCCTTGGCAGATTTCCAGTGCCTCTCAGTGAACCGCGAGCTCGAGTGATTCCGGAGGACCAAAAATTCGGTTCCCTTCTCGATGTAACGGAAAACGTCGAGTCTTCCTCCTCTCGTCTTTCCTCGGTGTTCTTGGTTCAAAAAACGGAAGCTCGGTGGGCCCACCGTTAAAGGAGACGTTAAAGCAGTCTTATTTTACCTGCAAAATTTCATAGATGAGGCGAAAATTCGTTCGTGATACATTGGGTTCGATGATTACCCCATTTTTTTTACTCAGAATGCAACAAATTAACGAACGAACGATCTTAAATCAATGCTTCAAAATTTGTAATACATTGTATTAGGGCTACTGGAAAGTTCTGTCGTTTTTGAATGAAAAGAGACCAATATGTTTTCGATGAATTAATTATTTTTTACTGAATAATATAATTTTTATGGTTGCCGACTATCTCTTCTCGTATATATCTAGCACATACATACAAATGCCATGGTTGAAAGGATCAATGTTGAAGTTTGTGATGACATTATGTGACGGAACTTCTCGGTAGACCTAATAATTCATCTTGATGATATAGTAAACGAAGGAGAATCATTACAAAGAAAAATTCAGTTTCAGCATTTTCTATAACAAATCCAAAAACGACAAAAACATTATTTGCGTCAGAAGCTTTGAAGAATCGTCTCTAGACTCGTCCATTTACCTTCGAAGTCACGTCGCGCGTCGTCAGCTCCTCGAAAGCGAAGAGAAAATCTCTTCATTGTTCTTGAAGGCGCGTTTAGCTGCTGCTCGTTCGATCGACCGTTTTTTCGACGAGTTCGACGGATATTCGAATGTCCGGTCACGTCAGTTCGAATTGAAGTGACAAGGAGAAGGCGGGGGCTGTGGGGGCCTAAGGGGAACTTGCGTCGAAGTTTTTCAATCGGACGAAGGAAGTTTCGCCTCGCTCTGCTACGCGGAGGCTCGCGGAGAACCGAGCGGACGCTCGAAAGTTCGAACTGTCCTTTCGACAAGAGAGCGTCAACTCGCGCCGATTCTTTGGGTAAACTTGCCGCTTCGAGCGAGATCGCCTCTTCAATCAGACCTTTTCCTTGCTCCTTCGCGCGGGAAGAAGGGGTCGATTCCAGTCGATCGTTGCACCCTCGAAAGGGTCAACGTAATCACGCTCTCTCATCCACTTTAATCGCACGACTTTACGTGCGAGAGATCGCCGAATTTACTTTCGTTTAGGAGTAATTCGACTAGAAATTTCGGAATTAGAAATAATTCCAAAATTATTTCCTATAGTTCGGTAGGAATCCATTTATTCGCGCGTGATTTTTAACGAAATGTTATCGTGCGAGCAGCTCGTCGGATTTAGTAGCAACGTGAATCAAAGTCCTAGTGGAGTGTCGACTCGATGTTATTAATGATTTTAGTCCGAACTTTTTAACTCGATTTTAACCTTCTGCGCTCGAAGTGACTCTACTTGGGTACCAATAACGGTGTAACCGAAGAATCGAAACATTGTGATACGAGCAACTTTTTCTACGATGACGTGATTTCAATTTTGAAGAAAAAAGAGTTGACTTATTTTATCATTAAAAATCATTAACTCATTTTTTTTAAATTGCACTTAAACCGCTTTCAAAAGAAGCCAAAGATTCAGAGTTGTTGGAAGCTTCGATCAAGAGAAAGAGTTCGATCGCATAAGGTGAGTAGAATCCTAGAAGCACCCAAAATCACTCGGTCAGGTGGATCCTGAATTTCCACGACGAATTTATGTGTAACGAAAAAAAAACGAAGTTAGCGAAAAGGAAGTCTTTCTGTATGTCGTTCGAGGAAGGGTAAAGAGGCGTCCGAGAAACTCCAAGTTCTTTCTACCTTCAAACGAACAAAGGGCGACGGCCTCCGCGTCGATATCCTCGCGACTAGGTGCGAAGGAACAACGTTTCGTCGCCGCCGACGGGAAAAAGGCACGCGAAAGAATCCATATCAATTAGGATGGCACATCCGGTCGCGTGGCTGACAACACGCCCCCGTTGCATCGTTGGCACGTGTCGCGCCAGCGGCGGCTTTAAATAAAAGTCAGTAAAAAGGGATTGCCGTTTCCGGTTTCCGAGGCGCAGGACTCGAGTCGGGAGAGACGCGATCCCGACACGCAAACCGTCCGACGCGAAATCGGGGAGGATCCTTATCGACGCGTTCTTATTTCGATCGATTGTAATTTTCGGACACGCATCGACGTTCAGTCGGATATTATTTATAGGCTTCGATTTGGAAGAGTACGCGTGTCTTAATTTTTCACTTTAAAAAATTGAGTCGATACAAGCGAAGAAACGATGATGCAACGAAGAAGAAACGGTAACAAGTCTGTTCGATTCTACAAGGTGAAATTAAAAGACAGAACGAAGAAATAAACGCACAAATTATCAACAGTGTCGACAATGCAAAGAATAATGTTAGAGCTAGCATTCGTCTCTCTCTCGAGCCGTGACGGCTACGAAGGACCAATTAGAAGCGTGGATCTGGTCTTTTTTTCTCGCGACAGATTTTTTGTTTCAAAAGTGGAGTCAAGGTATGTTTTCAGGAAAGTGCGTATGTATTAATTTTTTACTTAAAAAAATTAAGTCGGTACAAGCGAAGAGACGAAACAACAAGGAAGAAAGGAAGCAACGAGGAAGGACCAACGTTAAGCCTGTCGTTCGATTCGGTCGTAAGACCTGGTAAGTCGAGAAACGACTGGTGGCGTGGCCGTGGCTAGCACTCGACGGTCTCGCGCCGTGGCGGACGCGATGGACCGACCGAAATCGTGGTCCTGAAAAGGGGACGAGAACGAGGAGGAGAAGGAGCCGCGCGTATTCAGAGGGTTAAAATAGTCCGCGCAAACATCTCCTACGTTATACAAAATCTCCACCCTAGCGGAAATCAGCCAATAAAACACCCTTGGAACACGTCGTTGTCCTCTCTTCTGTCCCCGGCGTCTCCGGCTCACCCTGCCATAACTGCATTGTCCAACTTTTTTTTTTCGTTTTCCCTTTCCTCCTTCGGGCCGCGTCTTTCTCCTTTCGCCTCCGCTCCGGGGAATCCTCCACTCGATAGGTAGGACTACGAGGCTTCGACGAGATGCGCCGACGGAGTTCTGTGCGGAGGCAGAAGCTCCGGCCCGCACACACCCCCCCGATTACATTCGGAAATATTAGGGGACGTCCCGCCGCTCGACAAACTATCAATTTATTTTCTCTTATTGATTGGTACCCCGCGATACGTTGACCCTCGTTGCTGCCTCCACCTTCCTGTTTTTTTTTTCGGCTTTTATTATGCGTGGCCTTGTCGACCTACCGTGAAATACAGCGTTCAGGAGGATCCGTTCGTCTTGCCGCGATTTCTCGTGATTTGTAATTATACAGAAATCCTTCAAGCGTCGAAACAATATCTTCATCTTTTTCAATCTAACAAAACAGAGACGTGAACTTTCCTCAAAAATAGCCTGGAATGCCTCGCAGTCATCTTCAACGTCTCTGAAAATAGGACGAAGGAGCAAAGGATCGGTCGTAGGCAACATTGGTAGCAGCGATCGTCCTTCACGAGAGAAAGAATTTTATTGCGAAGTATATACCGTACGGTTAAGTGGGTACCGTCATGTATAAAGTTCATTAGGTACCATCTGACCTTTTGTGTTCTGATTACCCTGTAAGCCTGTCTAAACGATCGGATCTTCACTGTTGACCAACCGTATTGCGATTACAAAGAAATCCTTAAAGCGTCGGAACAATAATTCTCTCTTTCTCACTAAAAAGGAGAAGCTATCTTCCTTCAAAAATTGACCTCTAACTTCTCGCAGTCGTCGTCTTCAGTATCTCTGGAACAAGAAGGAAAAAGTGAAGCAAATCGGACGAAGGTAACGCCAACAGCAGCGATTATCATCGATGAAAGAAAGAAGAATAAGAACGAAGGAAAAATTTTAAGATGCGATACTTAACCTATCGTGAAATACGATGTCTGTAAGATTCCATTCGTCCTTTTTCATTTCTCTTATCCTTCGAATTGACCCATCGTTTGATCTTTCACTGGTGACTAACGGTCTTGCGACAACATAGGATTCGTTAAAGCGTTGGAACAAAGTCTTCCTCGCTCTCATTCTAATAAAATTTTTCCGAAAATTTCTATCAGTCGTCGCTTTCAAAAGACTCTGGAAAGTCTAAAAGCAAAGCAAATTGGTCAAGGTACAAGAACATCGACAGCAGCCATCATCTTCGATGGAGGAAAAGAAAGAAAGTAACGAACGAATGAACAAACGAACGGGAAAGAGGTAGAGAAGAGACGAATCGATCGGGTCGAAAGAAGCGAGCAAAGTTCGGATGGACTACGTCCAAATCTATAGATTACAGCAGCCGGTCGTATAAATCACGGTGCTCCTAGAGCCGGTGCACCGTTCGTTCGTGAATGTTATCTCGCGTTTTCGCTCGAGCGAACCTACGACCTTCTCCTCATGTGGTAAAGCGACCCGATATTCCAACCAACGGCGAATATTCCTCGTTGGTGGGGCACCGGTCGAGGATCCAGCGCGAGACGGCGACTGTAACGACGCAGCGAGGAAAAGGGAGACGAGGAAACCTCGACGAAGGATCGCCACAAAGCATATGCTGCCCGCTGTCCACTCCATTTACCTCGCAACGTCATCTCTCTCGTTACGACACCGAGGGACGACGGGGGGAAAGATAACCGCGATTAAAGGGACGAAGCCACCCCTTCGGAAGGAACGGTGCTTCACTGCTACGAGAGAAACTGTTTTTTCTCTTTTTTTCTTGCTCTTTGGCCAGATCGTAGAGTTTTAGGAGAGACTTCGATGCGATTTTCATCCATGGAAAAATGTAATCGCTTCGTGGTTTTTTAGGTGATCGAAGAGGCGAGGATGTTTTTCCTGTTGGTGTTCGCTCGATTTTTTAGTTCCTTTCGTGCGTTGTGCATCGAAGATCGAGATCGATTAGAAATAAAAATGATGGACGAAATTGTATGGAGATTTTTTGAATAATTATAGGTGAGCTGCAGGAAGAGACGGAAAACCTTTTTCCTTTGGCTTTTCGGAAATAATACAATAAAATCTGTCTGAAATGCGCGTCTTGTTCTTCCATTTTTAAATTGGGATAAAAACGAAACTAAATAACTAATCGGTACGATTTTTTTACTAAATTAAAGGTGGAAGTCTAAGAAACAAGAAAACGATATAGGTTAGGTGTTTTGAAGACGTTGACCAAGCAAAAGAATGTGCTAAGACCATCTATTGACAAAATCCGCAATCACTTAGTTGACCACTCAATATTCGATTTTCCCGTGGTGCTTTTCGATAAACAGAGCGTACGTAACGCACTTCCATCGTAGCTTATCATATCGAGGTGATACGATCGACACGATCGACTTTTACGGAGGCGACGCGACGTTACGCAACCATCCTTGTTTCCGCGATTTCTCGTTCGCGTCATTCGTTCGACATCGCTTAGTATCCTATGCATATATAGGCGTATACATGCGCGCGCGCGTATACACACACACGAGACGTTCTATCATCAGTAGGGTAAAATCAGCCGTGACGAGATAACGATTACGAGATTAATTAAATAGATTAATTATTACATTAATTCGATATAATTATTCGACTGAGAAAGAACGAAACTTATTAAATTACCGAAAAATTATTAGGAATAAGGTCCACGTTGATAACCTCGCGACTCCTCGAGGGTCCAGCGTAAACTGAACTGATAAATCACGCAAAGGTCTTCGAAGTCATGATGACAATTTGTTTGTCACCATTACTATGACAAATCGAATGTATTTTGGAAGATAAGAATATAAAAGTTATTTAAAATATCGAAGAAACTCTTCGAGAATCCCGTAGAGTCCCGCAAAGAAAAATTCATTTTATCCGATACGTATTTCCCGTAGGAAAATTTATTTCAATAAGCATTTAGCATAGATTAGATATCCGCATCGATGGATGCTGCCTCGTCTCTCACTCGAACGACGTGGTTAGAAAAAAAAATTCGAAAGAAATAAAAACATGAAAAAATCTCGATAAATCGTGTTTCTAACATCAATAGCGTCCACGATCGACCGTTCGACCGAGATAACTTCGATAAGATCATGGACGGCCGTCTTTATCGGGATTCGTCTTTGTCGACGACTTTGACGTCTGCGAACGTAAATGTAAAGACGGTTTTCGTTCCGTACGCGATGCGAATCGATGCGTTTCGCGAGGGTGGCCAAGCGACGACCCCCCATGCGCCGAGAGGACGAGGAGGTCGACGGGCCACCCCTCAGGAAATCTAAACCGGTAACAAGATGGCCGTTAGGAAACGGAAGCCGGAAGCTTGTCACTCAAGCTGCGTGGTCTTCCGGCGTGCCACGAAAAAAGGGAAGCGCGCGAGCCTCGTGCTGAACCAGGGAGGAAGAGAAAGGGAGAGAAACCGATGTTCTCAAAAACGTACGCGCGATTCGGGAGACTTCGAATCGTCTTTCAATTCGAGTGGAATTTATATTTATCGCGCTATTAAATGTTTTCCTTTTTTTATTATATGTTGTGTTTTATGGTGAATGTCCAGTGTCAAAAATTGAAACGATTTCTTCGGCCTTTAATTCCATCCTCGAATATTTTTCTAACGAGATTATTTCGATTCTTATCTCATTTCTATTCACTAGGAGAACCACTCGTTATCTACGAAAGATCGACGATCGATTCGAAGCAGTATATTTAATCCTTTTAGTGCCGGGCAAAAAAACGGGTGCCTGTGCAAAGATAACCGAACGAATTTAACGAATTTACTAAGATTTCGAAAAAGCTCATAAAAACCAAACTAAAAATGATATTTACATAATTCACAAAGCAACGTATTACGGAAGAAAGGGAGAATAAAGAATAGTTTTTCAATATTTATTGAAAATCATATAAATAACATACGATATATCGTTGCTAGCACTTTTCGTAAGTGTTGCTAACGATAGATAGGCACTAAAAAGGTTGAAGGCAGGGAAATTCATGACCAGTTGACGAGCTCTGCTGTCTGAATCGTTGATTCGTGTGTTTCGATAGTTTCTTGTTTTCTTTTTCTTCTGTTTGATCAGTTTGAAAATAATTAAAAGGAATCGACTGAGTATTGGAGTCATTTCTTTAAAGACTTTCGTGGGTCGATCGATGGACGGATAATTGGGTGACGTCGAGGGTAGTAAATAGTTTTGACGATCCACAGCATAAATCCTCCTGTTAGAGGAATTCAATTTTATTAAATATGTTTTTGATATATTAATTTACTATCTATTGTACACAATATACAACATATATATATAAGTATTATTATATAAATATATACATAATCTACTTCGTAAACGATCGAAGGACTTTCGCATGTGCAAAGTTTCGAAATAACAATCGAAAAAATCGGCATTGTTAGTCCAAGAAAGAAAATCTTCTCGAGAAAAACTACACATCGCATCGACGTGAAAATCGAGTGTCACACTGTCGGAATCGGGATCGCGAATACTTAAGATTCGATTCACGAGAACGTCTTCTTCGTTTCCGACGCAAGAAGACAGGATCGATTCGTTGTGACGTCGCTTGATTAGTATCGTCTTTAAATTAGGCGATGCACTATCAACCGTTTATCGTAGTCTTTGTCCTCGTCGGTGAAAATGTACACGTGATCGCACAACGAAATATTGGTTAACACATCGGCTGATAAGTTCCCGGTCTAAAAGTAATGCCCGGTAATGCAAAATAAAGCCTACACGTTCCT
>JAITYT010000050.1:1174528-1185125 GCA_025433975.1 Liostenogaster flavolineata
GACAATTTGGCGAAACATCTTTCGCCAAGAAAATCTTTGGAAAAAAAGTTTTACAGGAAAATTAAGGTAGATGTTATGTTAAAATGATAAAGTATATTTCCTATAATTAATATTTAATATCGAGCTGGACGTTTGATAATAGTCAATATCGTAAGTATATCGTCTTTGTCTATTCACGCACTTCTCACGCACTTCTCCCGTTACCGTCTTTGAGGGAGTCTCGTCTTCGAGTCGATCTCTCTCGGAGTCGCCGCGTGTTTTTATATTCTTATCGTAGAGATTTAGAACGTTCGACAGCGCATAGATTAACGATCGCCCGATTTCGGTCCCACTTTTGTTGATTTTTTCTAGAACCTTCCGAAATAACAAAACGTCCTGGAGCCTACAATGTTGTGGCCTACTTTTTTGATGTTTTCGATATAACCACCTCTTTTGGGTGACCAAAGCGTGCCGCATCATCGGTGTTCGTACGACCACGTTTTAATCCAGCAAACCAATGGTCGATTTTTCTGGTGCAGAGTTCGAATAACACTTATCAATCCAAGCTTTCGTTTCAACGGTGTTTTTCCCGTCAAAAAGCAATGTTTTATCAGTACACGAAATTCTTTTGTTTCACTAAAACCACTGTAACTATCGACGTAAAACGTCAGATCGTTATGAAATTTTTACAGCTATCTTTTAAAGGTTAGTACTTTCTAAAAAAATATCGGAAACTTATCAGCCGATGTGTTATGACTAGTTTCGTTATTCCACTTTCGATCGATGGTGATTCGGTCGCTTTTTCAAAAGAAGAACGAAGGAAAAAATGTAGGAGTAGAAGAAAAAGAGCGAGAAAGGTAGAAGGTTCCGCTTTTTTTTAAAACCAGAAAGTTTTGCTTCCGTATCACGATAGAGGATCTTAAAACGAGTTCAACGCCCTATTACATAAGGTAATGAGGAGAAGGAAAGAAGGGGGAGAAATGCGTTCGTTCTTTCCTTAAAACGAAGAGTCCAATAAAGTTCTATTTTCATTATCACGATTGACCGATTCACTATATTTTCAAACGACTCATTTACGATGGATGACTTGAAAAATCCCTTTGAAGAAATGTCCACTTCAAATACCTACAGCATCAAACCATGTATCACTGGTATCACTTTGCAAACGACACTTTAAAAATTTGTTTTATCGAAGTAGTTACCGCGTGTACAACACTACAATTGACTTGATCAATCGAAGTCGAGGAGTAGTCCTGGCACTATTTTCCTACCACCAGTACTTCTGTATGTACGGTGCCATGGGAACTTGGCCGTTCCCTGTGTATGTGTTGGGTTCGATTAGCTTCGACTGGCAAGGCTTGCCATCTCTGACCAATACCGGCACGGCCACTCTCCTGGGCGAGCAGCCGCTGCCGCCTGCCTCGACGCGCTCCGACGCCGCTCTCTTTGTCTTATAACGATGATTTTGGAACCAAATTTTGACCTGGGTCGGCGTCAGTCGAATTATCGACGCGAGATGCTCTCTCTCGGGCGCACTGAGGTACCTCTGCTGACGAAAACGTCGCTCGAGTTCGTAAGTCTGCGCCTTCGAAAAGAGCACGCGTCTTTTTCGCTTCTTGTGCTCCGACGTCTCATGCGCGTGTGACTCGCCATTCTGTTGCTCATCCTCGAAGTCCTGCGACTCCTCGTCTTTCGACTCGTGACTGTTGTCCTGCTGCGACGGGAAGGATAGCTCCGAGATCGCCGGGCTCGTCGAATCCGGCTGTTGCAAAGCTGCAACGAGCAAAAATTACGTTACATTAAAGTTTACGTTAGGTAGCTGCAAAGCCAGAAGTGTATATGTATTTCGGTAGATCGTGTGTGTGTCGCGTGTTGTTAGAAAATCAGTAAAGCCAAAGATTGCTTGTTTAGGTCGAAACTAAAGAAACGGGGCTAAAAGAAAAACGATAAGAAATGCCGAGGATAATTTACAAAAATCTATGGTAAGCTTTGTCTCGCATTTAAAAAGTATTGGTACAATATACAGGGTGAGGCAATAACTATTAGCACCTTAGATAATTTCGAAACTATAAGTTTCACAGAAATATTTGCTGACATAAAATTATACAGCACAAAGGGGACCATCCGGTAGCGGTAATAATTTTTTTTGTAGATGGAAGTACTTCGGACTTTTGAAAGACACCTCCATTTTTTTAAATAGATCGACATGTTTTTGCTGTTTTTTCCGTATCGCGATAAAGGATCTTAAAACGAGTTCCACGATCAATTACATAAGGCCATTGAAGATCATAAAAAGTAGAGAAAGGCGATTATCGCTACCGGATGACCCCCTTCGTACTGTGCAATTTTATTTCAGCAAATATTTCTGTGGAACTTATAGTTTCGAAGATATCCGAGATACTAATAGTTATTGCCCCAACTTGTATTTTATTTAATGTACACGTACTGTCGAAGAAGTACTAACACCAAATTGATCGTTGAACGACGGTCGATTCTAGTACCAGTATTCTTCCTATATAAAGTGCGTTAACAATTCAGTATCAACCTACAAGGAATTTCTAAAATGAATTTCCGAAGGATATTTTACTATGGGTTCGTCGAAATCAAACAAATCGTTATACCCTACCGATCTTTGTATTAGACTATTATATAAAATTGTCTCTCGGCAATACGATCGATGACGATGAGTAACGGTTCGAAAGGCAATCACCTCGATCATGAGAAAGGCGCCGAGTAAGTGCAGCTGCAGTTCGTTTACGAGCGAACTGCCAACTCGTTCTCGACGTCGATTAGAAGCAGATGTAGGAACGCATTGATTTTTTAATAGTTACCCTTCTTTGTTACCTCGTATTGGCCACGAAGACGCAAAGTTAAAACGCTTTTCGTTGCATCATTGTGCAGTCGTTAGTAGAGATAACGATGCAAGAATGTTCCGAGAACAACAAAATGAAGATGAGTAAACTCGAATAATCAAACTGCATTGACTTGTCAAATATACGACGAATATTTTACTTTATAATGATATATTATCAATTTTTAATCGATCGACAATTTAATACGATTATTCATCGGTTAATCGATTACTGAAACGCTCTTGGATTTTTTGAATGTATTCCAAAAAAACGACGGCAGATGATCGTCGATTTTAAAGTCTGTCTTTTTTCCCTATTTCTAACCCTCTTCTTTTTCTTTATAACTCATGATAAAAGGTGATATCAGGCTATCCTAAATCGAGAGTGGACAAAATCCGTTACGATATCTTTACACGAGGCGGGAGCGACTTGATTAGGTACATACAACTCCCTTGTTTTACAACGAGTCGCTTGATCCGGCCTTGGTCTTTCGTAGTTTCGTAATCCCGCGATACGTTATTGTGTCCGTCTATCCCACGTACTACTTGCTAGTCGTATGGGGGAGCACGGACCAATATAAAGACTATTTGGTGCTGGGGCGATCTCGCTGGACCAACCCCACGGGATCAACCATATCATTTTCATGGGAGATTAGGCTATAGTCGCGAGTCGTTCTGTGATTTCAATTAGACACTCGCCAAACGAAAGTATATTCTCTTTTAGACCGAGGGTGAGAAACACTCGACGCCTTGGTGTCCTTCGATCTTTTATCGCGTGCCTACGGGAAAGCAGTATTTTTACGGAAAAAACAACGATTGTTGAATCGATGGGAGTTCGTTGCCTTGATTTTTCACGCGAGTCGCGAGAAAAAACGAAAATAAGATGGCTGCGACCAGGAATCAGGAAACACCAGACTTTAGAACAAGGGTAGTCAACCTTTTTATACCTTTTCTTTTTGTTTTGTTTAAAGAAGGGGAGGGGGGAAATGCTTTTAGGCACGCCCTTGAAGACACCAAAGGCATGCCCAAAGGTAATGTGCGACTCGCGAGGGACTCTAGTTCTCTCCGTCCTACCCACTAAAACCCTTTGCTCTATACTTCTCATTGTAAACGCCCACTAGTTTTACAGTAATGGTGTTTTATAGCAGAGGGGCAGTTTTGTTGAATTTATAAAACAGGGTTACATTAAGTTAAGTTATATAATATATTAATTGTTCAATACTTTATGTCTGATTTTCATTAATTTTAGCAGAATAAATGTGTCGATTAGTATGTAATCCTAGCGCTTATGTTTGCCTCACTACCGCCCACCACGAAAACTACAACACCCACTAGTGAACGGTACAGGCCAGGTTGACTACCACTGCTTTAGAAGATTCAGGAATTGAGTATTCAGAAAAAATTTTAAATCTCTAAAGACTTAAAAAAAGCTTAAAGAGATTGTTATACCGCCTCGACCAAACCACTATTAGTAAAACCACCATAATGGATTCCTCGAGGCCACAATGAGAATTAGGGTAATCGTGATCACTCATCATGATTCAGTGTCAAGCTTGGAACATCGTTCGTCCTATTTTCGTCGTTCTATAGAGACAGTGAAAGAAAGAACGGAGAAGGTTATACCTGCTCGAAGATACACGAATTAACCGAGGATCGATATCTCTTTCACGATCGCCCAACGGTTCGTCTTGCACTGTTCGATGCACGCACGGCAAAGGCAACCCTAATTTCTGGGTCGTGATAAGTGTGCCGTAAGAGAACGAGAGAGAGAGAGAGAACCTCTTAGAGGAAAAGAATGAACAAACCGATAGGTTGGTCAGAGGTGCACTTTTTGGGCGTGACAATTCGGATTCAGGGAGCGCATCTGTCTCCTCCTGCTCCGTCTCCTCACCCTTCTCCCTTGGCAAAGGACATCTGTTCTGCTTTACACCGCCAATCGTAGAAGAGGAGCCGCAAGGACCTTTTATAGGGCCATTAGATTTTGCTTAGCCGAGGCGGACCAATTGTAGGGTGCTAAATAAATAAGGGCTGTGGCGTGCTAACTCTCCCTTTCCTCCTTTCCCTTTCTTTCTCGTATTCACCGGAGATCACCCAGCCCTCGCGTACCAGTGCTCGACGAGGCAAAGGAGTCGCCGCGAGTTGGCGATTTGTGCAAGGGAGAACTGTTGTCACGGAAGAAAGATTCTTTTTTCGAGCGAAAAGAGGAGCGATGAATAACGATATAATGACGAGAGTTACTGGACTTTGATAAGGACTTGAACGCGGGCTTAAAGGTCTACAAAATAGTTCGATAGTTCAACGTTAACGATGTCGATCACAGATCTTCTATTGGATATTTGGAGTAGAAATACATAAAAGTGTACTGGAGAAGTTTGGAATATCGTTATTAGCTCAGGTTTATAACTCTGACGCACCGATTTGATTAATTTGTACTCGAAATGAAGTCTATTAAATCGTTGACCAATAAATAATCGATCAAGGGGAAGATCGCTTACCGTTCACCTCTTCCAGGGGCTGAGGTAAGGCAGTAGGTAGCGCTGGACCGGTCGGCCAGCCCAAAAGACCAGGAGGTGGAGGTGGTAGGGTGCCTCTGTTAAGATTCGCGTGCATGGCCGGTTGTAGCATCGCCGTTGTGTGCTCCAAAAATTGTTGATAGGCCGAAGGAACATCGTTGGCCGTAGGCAATACCGTGGTATTACCTAAAACAGTCGTGATAATAAATAAGAACCCAGAAGCTCGAGGGTCTCTCGAGCGTTAGCTAAGTTGAGATAAGGCTTGCCTTGAACTTCTGTTTCCACCTGAGACGGCTTGGAGTCATTCAATTCGAGAATGTCACTGATATGAAAGCCGGAAGTTCTTGCTGGCATTTTCATGCTTTCCAATAATCTACGACAGACAGATTCAGAAAACGATTAGTCGAAAGCATCGCAAAAATTCGTAGAAACGTAAGAAAAGTGACGTTACGAACGATTGGCACAAATTCAACCTCGCAAAATCCCTGATCCCGAATAAAATGAAATGCAGAATCTTTAGATGAATAGGAAGATTCAACTTATTTTCGGCAGTTTTGTATCTGGAATTTGCGATTGCATCGGCTTACATTCAATTTCCTCGGGGCATTATAAAAAGAAGAAACAATGTCGAAGACACAATCGGAATAATTATAATGAGAACGAAAAAACCTTGTGGCATAAAAACTCTTACTCTCCAACTTGAAGCACGTATTCAAAATACGTACTTGACAACGACACGATGAGAACAATCGGTGAACATTCGATAGTCCAGGCGCGTCAAACGATGCGTTTTGATCGATCAAAGTTACAAAAAATATATTCGTCTCGAATTAACGAAGGGAATGAAAAAGAAACAACGCCTTTATGGATACCTAAAAAGCAAGCAGTCGGTAATCTCTCAACGATTTTTATAAAAATAGAAACGCGGCTTTTCTAGGCCCAAGAAGCTTCCCCAACTTTGGCTCTTAACCCTACGCTCGACCCTCCCCCACCTTTCTCTTTCGATCGGTTAGGTACGAGGCTACGAGGAAGGAAACAGCCGTGGTGCAAGTATCAAGAATCCTTCCTACGTCTGTTTATTTTTCAACGGATCCCGCAGCGTCCGAGTCGAAAAGTCTATTGAAGAAAGGTGGCTTTTCGCGGGCGGTCAATCCAATTTACGAGAAATTGGTGGAGGAAGGAGCGACGGGTGGCCGTCGTCGTCGTCGTCAAGAAGCCATCCTTCTCGCTTCGTAGCCTCAGCTACGCTTTCAGACCCGATTATAAGACGTGTCGCCCTCGCCCTTGTCCTCGTCCTCTCCGTTCTGGTTGCCGTTTCGGCTGGTCTGTTAAAAGGGACGAACAAAGTGCGCGTGAGAAGCGCGTACCTGCCGAAACAACTTGTCTCCTCTCTCTTTCCGTATATATTGGAAAGAGTCGTCGACGTCGTTTAAGCTGAACTTACCATTATCGAGACACGTTCGTCCGCTCTTTTCTTTCGCGAGCGAAATGCGAGCGAGATAGACCGATGATGGTGGGATGCACGAACGAATGGATGAATGAATGAATGGACGTAGTGCATCCAGGTGAGCGAGAAAGTCACGATTTTATGCGACAAAAATGAAAGAATTTTATGCGGTTGAAAGTGTTCAGGTGCAAAAAGAAAATTGTCGTAATTGGTATTTATTTTCCTCTTAGAAATTCCTTTCAAGTATTCGTTTTTGTCTCCTCGAGGGCGAGAGCGAAACGATAGTCGTGCAAACATCGATTACGTACACGCGCTACTTACAAAAATATCGTTGAAAATCGATGAAATGTAACGATATCGGCGATACCTTGTGAGTATATATGTGTGTATGCTGTCTCCAAACGATGTTACGGGATGTGCTTTCTTTCGTCGATGTGGGAATACACATGTACGCGCCCGCACGTACAGATAAACGTAATTTAATTTTGACGTGTACGCGATCGTACTTGCGAGTTAAGAATATAGAGATAACGAAGAACGATACGAGGCCTTAACAAAGCCACGTGCGAGAAAAGTGAGGGCCGTCGTTAAGCTCGATCGACGGTCTCCGTAAGATTGTACGATTGTCGGTATCTCTTCGTCGCCGTTCGTTCCTTCCGAAATGTTTGATAGGTATTTCATAACGCTACGTTAATCGTTTTGAGAAACGATAAGTTCGAAACGAGTGCCTGTGTATCTTTCTCGACTATGTGAAGATTATCTTCACATAGCTATTTAACCCTTTGAGCGCTATGAACGCATATATACGTTCTTACACAACTATTCAATTTAGGCTATGAACGCATATGTGGGCTCTCTCACAACCATTCCAATTCAGGTTATTTAAATCAAAAATTAAATTAAGTTAAAAGGTGGAAAATTTGCAAATAGATCGACACACAATCTATTAGCGTTAAATTGGCGTGATAAAAGACGTATGGATGTTATCCACCTCACATTCTGATGATTTCGTTGAAACAAAAAAAAATTAATTATCAAATTGGCAAACTAAAGTGTAGCAGACTACAATGCCTTGATGGGCGCAGTTGATAAAATCGATATGATTTTGAGTTCGCTTTACTGCGTTCGAAAAAGCACAAAATGGTATAAAAAAATATTTTTTTCGCCTCTTACACCTCGCTATATATAATGCATATATTCTTTACAAATTTATAAAATTTCATCTGCTTTTCATAAAAGATATTTTGCAAAAATACCTACCATGCAGAGTAGAGGCTACAGAAGAAAGAGTTCATTTGGACGACTTTTTATTTTGGTTAATGGAGAGGCATTTTCCTACATCCTGCATAACTAAAGAAAATAATAAACGTTCTTCACGACGAATATGGTCTGTTTGCACTAAAAATAATCGCAGGACTGCCTCGCGTTACGAATGTAAAAAATGTAACATTGGCTTATATTAGGTCGGGGAAAAGAATTACGCGTTTTAGCAGTAAATTTCACACAACATTTCTCTTAAGTTTGAATAAACTTCATTAAACCAAGTATGTTCCATTTTAATATATAACTTTTCGCCATTTGTGGGGTAAAACCATTATTCCATCTGTGTAGAACTTCTGGGTTTTATTGGCAATAAATCAAAACCGTCAATTTTAATAACTTTGTTTTTAAAATATGCTCTGAAAGATAACCTTTCAAACGTCGCTTGGTACAACACGATGCGATGGATATTTACAGAGATATACGACTCGAAAGCCATCAGTAAAGACTGGGCAGTCCACGGCGCACGCTTAACGTCGGACAACTAGTCATAACAAATCGGCTGATAAGTTTCTGGTCTGACAGACAGATGGCACCACAAATACAAAATTACTATTTTCTTTAGAAAGTACTAATCTCCAAAAGATAGCTGTAAAAATTTCATGACGATCTGACATTTGGTTCAAAAGTTGCAGTGGTTTTAGTGAAACAAAAGAATTTCGTGTGCTGATAAAACATTGCTTTTTGATAGGAAAAAACACCATCGAAACGAAAGCTTGGCTTGCTAAGTGTTATCCGAACTCTGCACTAGGAAGATCGACCATTATTGACTGGTTGCTGAATTAAAAAGTGGTCGTACGAACACCGATGATGCGGCACGCTCTGGTCGCCCAAAGGAGGTGGTTATGTCAGAAAACATCGAAGAAAGTCCACAAAATTGTTTTGGAAAATCGTAAAGTGTAGATGCAAGAGATAGCTGACAAGAGATATCAAAGGAACGTGTAAGCTTTAATTTGCATTACTGGGTATTATTTTTAGACCGGGAACTTATCAGCCGATGTGTTATGTACATGTATAGGTTTTTCACAGGATAAATAATATGTTTGTGTGTTTAGTAACATTATTTATCAGAAATTTAAGTTACAAAATTATTGGTCATAGCGACGTGTTTACGTGGGACACGTATATGAATCTTTTGGCTCTACCAATTGTTTTCGCCAAACGCAGACTTGTGCCATCGAATGAAATCATTGTTTGAAACAGATAGATGCCAGCGTAAGAGATTTCAACGTAGAATACGCGAAATTGTCCCCATTGAATAAACCATCGTTTATTACCATGACGTCGATTAAATTCGTTCTACGGAATATCGAGAGAAAGAGAAGGATGAAACGAGTCGAAGCAAGCAGTCGATCAAAACGAGAAGAAAAACGAAAGACGATTGAAAAGAAAAGAGATACGAAACTGTGATCTACCGATTCGATCGCGCAAAATTTTGTTTACCTAGTGTTTATTGCAAGCTGACTGTACCAAACGTGATTCAAGAGACTAGCTGGATAGGGTAGCAACGGCCAATGAAGTATCTTATTCTTGTCCGCCATTTTGTGAGAGGTGCGATGCTTGATATCACAGCCGTCGGCACATATCAAAACGCACCACTATTCGTTGTTCAGTCGAAATGTCATCACAAAATGCGGATTCTTTCGCACTATCACCGACAGATCCTCTATGTTCTCTTTTCTCGATTTACTTCTTTTCTTCTTTATGTAGCAGTGATATTTCTATTTATATCTCTGTCTTAATCTTTCCTCGTTCTTACTTTCCATTACTTCGATTCCACCAAATCCTACGAAATTTTTCGGATTCCTGTTAGAATTTATCCCAGAAGAACTGTCTTACACGTCTTTTCACGTCGATTCACTCACGCACCGCTATCTTACACCCTTTTTCTATCCTCTTTTTTTTTTAGGTCGTATCGATCACGCGAAAAGATCATTCGCGCAGTAATGGCGGCGTTTCCGCCCCAGTCATCATTTTGTTCCAAATCACCCGCGACGATAACGACGATTGCACATTGAGCGAAGGATGCGGAGGACGATGTAGACATCGATGCGATGGATAAACGAAGGAGAAAGCAGAGGAGAAAATCGGAAGGAATCCAAAGAGTTTATCCTTTTAGAGGAAGACGAAGAATTTTTGTTGAAGAATTTGAATCGGAGAAGATATCCTTCGACCGAGTCTTTTCTCGCAGAATGGAAGGACTACACTTTCAACATTGGAGTGTCCTCGACGAGCACTTGACGACTAGTGTTCCCTGCCTCCGCGTCGTCTCTCTCTCGTCGTGAAGCACCCTCGAACTCGAGGGCGGTTCTTCGACGAGGGCGGAGATTCCGCTTGCGCTTAGCCTGGAAACCTCCCTCTACGCGGCTCGAACGCCACCCAGAAACGACGCCAAGCCCCGAGACTATCTAGAGTTACGCCACTAGCTACCTAACTTTGAACCCCTTCTGGTGGCTCGACAGAGAGAGACAGAGAGAGAGAGAGAGA
>JAITYT010000050.1:1188057-1199440 GCA_025433975.1 Liostenogaster flavolineata
GATACAAATACGTATTGCGAGTGCCGAGCGGATATAAAGAGGCTTCGAGAATGGGTGACGTACGACTTAAAAGGTGAAATTGTGAATCTATCTCGGAACAAGTGGTTTTGCTATCGATATTGCGGTAACTCGATAAAAGTAGCTTTTTATAAATGATTAGTGATTCTACGACGGTGATATGGCTGGATAGTTGAAAGCAGCTCTTTAATGTTACACGAATCTAAGAATATAGTGTAAATCACGCTGTGACACGAGTAACGACGTACTTGAAGAACGTAAAACTCGAATCATCGATTCGAATTCGCTTCTAGTGCAAAGCGAAGAACCCGAAGGAACCAAAGTAAAATCACTAAAAAAATAACATTCGATAGTTCGGATTGAAAACGATCAGGTTAAAACATTTAAGAAAATTATAGTTAATGTGGATTAATTGAAAGAAAAGAAACATTTTTTTAAATAGAGTTATTGATAATTTGTGGAGGAATTACTGATAGAAGCGTCGAAATGAATGTTCGTTCGAGGTAAAAATTCCATCGTTCTAATGCACGTAGCAACTTCGTGTTCCCATTTGTACGCAACGTTCGTGTCGCTTCACGCGGTAGATCGCATCGTCACGACTCTAATTCGCGTTCGATCGATCCAAACCGCATCCGACGTGGAATGGACACTGAAATGTATCGAAAGCAAACGACTTGTTCGATATTCTCGGATAGAAACAAGAACGACCGAATAGATTACCTCATTTAAGTGCAAAAAGACAACAAGAAACGGTGTACAAAGGAAGAGAAGTCTAGAGAGGCAAAGGAATGAAAAGAAGTCGTAGGTCTCGTGTAAATATAATACTAAGCTGGCAAGAAAATAATTTTGATCTTCAGAAATTAATGGCGTTTTTCGCGAACGACTTCGGTCAGTGTTACGACGATTGTGAACGATAAAGTCGTTAGAAAGATAGCAAAGGGTTATCGAATGAGATGGAAAATCAGGGGGACCGGAAAGTAATGTCTTTCTTACACTAAATTCAACCAAATAAATTTTTAATGAATTTTTATTTTTAATCGATGATGTAATCACCGTCCTTATTAACAACCTTTTGCCATCTAGTGAGTAAATTTTCAGTACCGGATCGCTAAAAATTAATTGGCTTTTCGGCAAAATATCTAAAGATGGAATTTTGGATATCATTCAAATTTACAAATGTTTTGCCACTTAGAAAGTATTGCAGCGATCGGAATATATAGTAATCCAATGGTGCAACATCGGGCGAGTATGGTGCGTAAGGCAGTACCTCTCACCCCAATTCATTAATTTTTTCTAGGGTTCATAAGTAAACAAATCACTATAACCTTAAAAATATCTTTGGCACGCCTTTGAAGTACACAATGAACTGACAAATGACAATCAAGTATTGATATGCGCAGAAACGACATTACTTTCCGGTCCCTCTAATAGAATAATCTATCGAGGTTGGTTTTTTGTATCAAAAATTGAGTTTTATTTCCTCGGTAAAAAATAAAAATTATTTTATTGCTATGCCGATAGACAGCGAGTCACGTCACGTCCGTTGGGCATCCTGGGATGGAGGAGGTGTCTATCGCCGAATCGATTTCGAGGCCGAAAGGAACGATAAAGGCGGGTGCGCGTACGCGTCGTGAAACCGTGGAAATGGCCGCAGAAACTTTCCGATGAGCGTTCTCCCGATTTGGCATAAGAGGGAAAAACAGGTAAAGGACAGAGGACCGACGATGGAGCGGGTTTCCGGTTTATTCAAGACGCCCTTTTGTACGACGATCGCGTAGGTCCTCGCATCGTAGGAAAAGTCAAAAAGTACGGAAGAAGGCGGTTCTGCCTTCTTCTTTCCTACTTATTCGATCGCCGGCAACTTCTAACCTCGGATTCCTCACTTCCTTCCTTACTTCCTTCCTTCCTTCGTTCCGTCTCCTTTTCCTTGTCTGAATCGTTTCGCCTGACCAATGTCGGCATTTATTGACCGATCTTTGGAAAGTCGCCGACTCTGTTCGTCTCCTCGATTCGTTCTCCCCTTTTCTTTCTTCTTTATTTATTTTTTTTCTCGATAAATAAATCCGTGTTCATCCTCAGCCACATTTTTTGTCCTCTTTCGGGAATCGAAGGAATGACGTTAACTTTCGAGTTCGAAGGAAAAAGATTTCGTTTGTCTTTCTGGATTTTATTCAATACCATTTTTATTTCTTGCCTTCTTTCTTCGATCGACGGCTGTATCTTGTAGAATCGATTCACGTTGACAGGTAAAAGTATCGATCGGAACTTACGAACGTTATTCAATGTCGCTAGTACTATATTATTTGGGTAGGACGACAAACGATCAGATCTCGAAACGAATTTATTTTTGAACGTCCAAGCATCGAACTCAACTCGCGAAAAGTTCAATATTTCGAAGAATCTTCACTTACGATCCTTGTCAAGTTTATCGGGATTTAAATCGGAAATTGTCGAGCACGTCGTGAGCCGCTCTTATTCGCGCTCTAATTTGGTTAGACTCGGATTTAAGGCAGTGTCTTTTTCTTCTTTCTTCTCTCTCCATTACGTTCTTCTTCCATTTGTACTTCTTTTATTTCCTTTTTTCCCCCTCCAATCTTCGTTTCCTACCTCCCGTTTAATATCTCTTTCTCTACCACAAATTTCAAAGAAAAATGAAAAAGTAAAAGAAAAGAATAAGAAACCTATCGGAATAAAAGGGGGGAAAAATATGGAAGAAATTCGAGCTCCGAGCAATCGAGCAACATTTGCCCATGCTCCCACGACTGTTTGGCGATAGCTGTGCCAACTTGTTTGAAGCACGCAACTCAATTTGTCTGCGTCTCATTGTTTTACTGCCGCCCGGTCGTCGTTTATCCGCTTCTGCTAGGCCTGTTCATAGCTCCTCGTATCGAAAACATCGAGGGTCGACCGTAGGATCATCGCTACGACTGATCGAGTGGGGCAAACTATGTGCCACGTGTTTCCCTCTTTTCAAAAGCGCCGAATTCTAATCGTTGGAGTAATATCGCCTTTAGGGCGTCAATCGAATCGAGCAAGCGTTTATAGCTCTCGGTTTGTTGCGTCGATCTTCCGATGAACTTCTCTTTCTAGCGAAAGGATTTAAATTCATTGAAGGACAAGTTTTCTCGTATTTTTTTCATTTTTTCGTTCGCGCTTTACGCCATTGTCTTTGGTGTTCAACAAAATTCATTAAAGTGATTTTTAGGTTACGATAAACTCGTCGTTCGACCTATCGATTTTCATAAACTCCCTCCATCGAAGTTCATTTCACGAATTTATTTATTACGAGTAGTATCATTTTATATGTAGTTTGTGTCATTTTGTACGTAGTCACTGATGATTGGCATGGCATTTAACGCGGTAAAAAAGCTTGACAAGACGTAGGTAAGTAAAACGAAGGAAAGATTTGGCAATAGAACAAGCTCGATAAAAGCAGATCTGCCGCTAGACCCGATCTTCCGTCTGATCTTCGTGAACTTTGTTACGATTTGTTTTAGTTTATATACCTTAATTTAATGTAACTCTGTTTTATAAATTTTATAAAGCAGAACTGCCTTTCTACTATACGAGTTACACGGAACCAATTAATCGTGTAATTCGAGGGATACCTATGGAGATAAAAAAGTAGCTCCAATCTCGAATCCAAGAAAGACGAAGAAAATTCAAATCCAAAGGCAGTTAGGATTTTCTCTCGTCGTTCTACTGCCCCAGGAAAAGTCCAAGGTCGATCCTGGTTTACCAGGAACACTCGAGTCATCCTTCTGACCGCGACTTGAAACGATTCCGTCAATACAGTCGAAAGAAAAAGAGAAAAGTTCGAAAACGTGCCGCGCTCAATAGACTTCGAGGTTCACCCATTTACGAGATGCCTTTGCCTTGACATTAACGTGACAATATCGATACCTGTTGTCGGTGAAACACCTGAGGCCATAGACCGGCTGCACCCGTGAGAGGTCATTTGTTACCGGTACGTGCTGTTGCAAAGTTTCTTCCGAAAATTTCCTTGAGAGGCTCGGCCACTTGCCTCGGCACCTTTCATTTACGCAGTTCGTTCGTTCCGCCGAAGGAATTTCGTCCTTCCTGGGAATGCGAATTTGTACTCCTCGGTGAGCATTTTCCTCGATTATTTGGAGGTAGTCGAAAAAAGGCGTCCTTTCTTATAAGGATACGACTCGAGTGGTTTCGAGTGGATGGATGGAGGCTCTATGGTCAAAGTGGCACTAAGATTCTTAAGAAAATGAGTTTTCTAAAGCTACGATTGTTCCTTGAAGACCTATTGTGAGTTTTAATCTACGAAGGACATAAAACTCTTCGAGAGTATTTCTTTCAACGAGAAGGACCATGTAAATTCTCCTTGGATAAACAGAGAGATACCGCTTTCTTAAGATCTATTAGTATTCAATGTCAACCTCGATATCGTTATCGATCTCCAAGGGAGACAAAAATAATTGGATCGTTTATTTTAAAAGTGGTGTAAATCTATTAAAAATGAGATATCACGTAATTCATGCTTAATTTAGTGTAAACTTTTTATTTATGACTAGTTAATATCTTAAAAAATGCCAATACTTCGTTCAATTTAAAATTGGTCGATAAAAGAAATTGCGTAGCTATTGACTATGAAAATGGTGTAAGTCCAATTTCACTCGAAAAATGCAAAATTTATAAATGACATTGATGTGGTCGACGTTTGTCCAAGACATCGGAAAATAACATTGAAGTAATTGATCATAAATTTTTACTCTTCGGTCATTTGTATCTTCCAAACGATGCAAATTTTGGTATCATAGAAATGGCATTACGAAAAAAGAATTTTTTGTACATACCACCAGGATTATTATGACGTTATAGAACAATGTTATAAATTATTGTTTACAATCGATACGAAACAGGACGATGGCCCCACTGTTATTAAACTTCCAAATCTATCGTTGCTCGATTTTTTACGATCAATTAATCGGAAAGTGTCAAAGAAAGGAAGTGGGATTTGTCATCTCCTTTTTTTGGATATCTTTCAAAAATCGCCTAGATACAGAAACTGCCTTGCTTTTCGACTGCCTTCCTACCTTCACGTTCATTCATGAACTCTGGCCACAATGGAACTACGCAGGCTATGGATTTATGAATGAACGTAGTACGCGTCGTAGTAAATGGCACTGCGGATGGGTCCTTCTGGGTCTCTTTTTCAATGGTTCTCTCCTTCTTTCTCCACGCAGTTCTCTCGACTCGGTATCGAGGGGCCCTCGAGGGCCTTGTCCGAACCTCGAGGGTCATCCTGCTAGCCGCAGGATCGATGAACGTGGCTCGAACTCGGTAAAGGCCGCTGAAGGACAAGTCGTTGACGTCCTTTAAGGAGCGTTTAAGAAGTTGTTCAAAGCACGACGACAATGACGAAATTCTCCAGGTGTCTTGGAATTTTGCTCTCTTCTTCTCACGGAAGTTCACGTTTTTTTTTCGCAGCGAGTTTGATGCGCAAAGATCAATAGGAAGTTCCGGAGTGTCTGGGATTTTTGCCATACTTAGATCAAAACGACGTTCCTTCTTCCGTTGCCCTTTTTAAATTGCGAACAGGAAACGAGTGAGTAAGAATCGACCGACGATTTTTATTCTTAAAAGAGTCGCTTAACTTTCTGACCGCGGGTCCGACCCATAGTTCGCTAAGTAAGAGGATGGTCAAAGGATCATTTCAAAACACTTCCATTTACCATTTGAAATATTCTAGGGTGTAAGGGATACGCAATAACAACGATAATTCTGTAGGGAATGACCTTTTTCGACACGTTCCTTTCTCTTTTTCTTTCCTCCTCTTTTCAGAAATTTTTAAATCCTACGACACTTTCTCAGATTACAAAACGTGTCAGAATCAGCCGTGCCACGCATTTAAGGGTGAGAAGACGAAGAAGGAAATTTTCAAATCCTACGACACTTTTAGATTATAAAATAGGACAGAATTAGTCGTGCCATGCGTCCAAGCCTATTCTTCTACAAAATATTAGCGGAATATCCTGAACTTACACAATTAAAGGGAACGGGTCGTAAAGTGAAGCACGTTGTCACGCACAAGATCGAAACATCATCTGGTCAGACTGTGATTTATCGACCACGCAGATGACTACTAGGCCGTTAGAGGTTGGCTCGTAGCGAATTCAAACTCATGCTCCAGCAGAGAATTATCAGGCCGTTCAAGAGCCTGTGGGCCTCGTTGCTACACTTTCCATACAACACACACCTGTTGCTACAGTTCCAAAAAAAGATAAGAACTTCCGGCTGTGCGGAGACTGCCGAACACTGAATTCACGTATAATACCGGAAAGATACCCAGAGTCGTACATCGAGGACTTTTCGCATATACAGACGCAAAAAAACAATCTTCTCAATAGTCATTTTGATCAGAGGGTATCATTAAACAGTGATAGTGGAAATCGATATTCCGAAAACGGCCATAACGAGTCTTTTTGGGCTGTACGAGTTCTACCAGATGCCATTCGGCTTAAGAAACGCGTTTCAAATATTTCAGTGGTTTCTCAACGAGGCTCTGCGTTATTTTGCTACGCGTATATTAACGATATTATCATTGCTTTACATGAGAAGCAAAAAGTAGCAACATGAGAAGCATTTACGCAGATCATTAAAACGCCTGAAGGAGCACGGAAACGTAATTAATGCGTTCAAGTGTTTATTGGCAATCAATTTTTGAGGTACGACGTGGATCAGCAAAGAACTCGGCTGATGGAGGAGAAGGTGCAAGCGATATTTTGAAGATATTTTGGAATGACTAATTTTATCGGCGTTTCACTTCAAAGGCAGCCCCTTTACAACAGCCATTCAACGCGTTAGTAGTCGACACAACGAAGAAGGGAGATGTTCCCATCGCCTAGCCAACAACTACCGATTGCACGGTAGGCTGCTGTGAACGTACCTTTTCGTTCTCCCTTTAGCGCGCTATGGACGAACTTTCTCTTTTCCTTTTCCATACCCTCATTCCCTTCTGGGAAAAAGCGTCTTTTTTCCTGTCCATTAGTTAGTCGCATTTTTTCCCAGTATTTTCTTGAGACAAATATCTTATTTTCTTCGAAGTAACAGAGTTTATTGTCCCGTACACAAAGCTCATTGTGCACGTATTTTTATTCACAGTCATTACCTACCGTACATTATACCTACATTCCAGCCACCGAAAAGAAAACAAAACAAAATCCCAAAGACCATGCTTTGTGTGTAAAAACTCTAAGCGCAGGAAAGGTGCACAAGGGAAAAGACACAAGTGGTGCCGCGAATGTGAAAAAGCATTGTTTTGATGAACGCTTCAAAGATTATCATACTTTGAAATATTATTAAAAATTATGTTTATATAAAATTAATTAACACGTTAAGTGCTACGTCAATCCCTAGAGACTGACAGTGAACTTTCCGTTCAGACGGCGTCAGTCCCTGGAAACTGACAGTAGACTTTTCGTTTGGACGGCGTGGATTTTAGAGACTGAAAGCGAAATTCTCGTTTGGTCAACATTGGTGCATGAAACTGGCATTGTAAAGGGTTAAATTATTAATGCGAGTCCAGCGAAATCGTGTTGATCACTTCAGTTGCCACATCACCCCCCTCTTTAAATGGCAACGGTACACGTTTACTATCCAACCTATAATCGCTCCGGGAACCGTACGTGGCGTCTTATTCTCGTTCAATATTGTTGCTCTTTTTCATCTGTTGATGGCAACCAACGGTTCATCATCAGCCAGAATCAGTTGTACCACGGTTACGTACTCATCGATCAGCGTATTTGATCAGGCAGTTAGCACTGGAAATTGAAAACGCGAATGGAAATTTTCAAATCCTATGACACTTTTAGATTGAAAAATGGGTCAATCAGTCGTGCCACGTGTCCAAACATACCGATTAATGTATCTGATCATGCAGTTAGTACTATTGGATTGGCAACTGAGTGATTGCAGATTTTAAATAAGAAGGAAAATTAAAAATGTTTGCTTAAAAATATAACTTTATTCAGTTAGGTATTGTACGTTTTTGTCGATGACCTTTTGCCATCTTTCAGGCAGTGTCATAATCCATGTTCATAAAACTTCCGATTTTTGCCAGCAAAAAACTGAATTAAATGTGATTTTACATCATCAGCGACATTAAAAAATTTACCATTTAAAGAGTTTTACATAGAACGAAATAAATGGTAATACGAAGGCGCAAAATCAGGGCTACATGGTGGATGTGACAATACATCTCAACCTGGTTCCAATAATTTTTGGCAAGAGACCAAAGATGTGTGGGGCTTTGCAATATTAAATTGGTAAAGCAAGGAACCAAAGGGAAATTTTCAAATCCTATGACATTTTCAGATCAGAGAACGTGCCAGAATCAGTCGTGTCACGCGTATGAACTCGTCGATCAGCGTATCTGATCAGGCAGATACCACCGGAAACCGGAAGCGAACGTTTAAGGACGATCACGCACGTCGGGTTAGGCGAATCCTTGCTCGTGGCCCGTAGTAGAGTGGTACGCCTTGATACACGTTCTGACACCCGGGAGAGAAGAACGGGGAAACGGTCGACGGAGTGGCAACACCTGTTGGTTTCCATCATAAATTTCGGATTAATCGTAACTGGAAGGACGAACGCCCTTTTCGCGGGCAGCCACGTCTAATCGACTACGCACTACGCAAATACGTCTGACTATGCCACGCTGGTACGGGGCACGGATTCGATTCGTAACGAGTTGACCGATGCGACGATATCGTTTCGCGATTATGTTCGTTCAAAAATCATGTTTTTCTCGTAACGCGAGCGTGTATCTTTCTTTTTTTTTCTTCTTTCTTCCTTCTTTGATTTACCTCTAGAGAAATTTGTCCGAATTTGAGATACCGTGTGTGAAATTTAACAATGTCAATTTTCTTTCAATTTCTCCCTTTTTGTATGTGGTGTATTACCTGGTGTAAGGCACGTTGCAATTATAAGTATCGTACTTATTACGCGACAAGATCAAGAAGTTGTGTCCTCGATCGTTCGGCTTTAATCGTAAAATCTATTATCATCGATTCTATCGAGATAACAATTTCCCTCTTTTTCTCTTACCCACTTATCATCGCTATCGTCTCCTAAATTAATGAAACACCATCTACCTTAGTCGCGTTATTATTGCCATCGTCGATTAAAAAAACCTGTAGAGGCAAACGTAACCATTCGATTAGGCGAGTCTACGAAGGGAGGAACTTCCGCTTCTATGAACGGAAGAACCCCCGACTTCTTAAACATCGAACAGATAACCACAACGACCACCACCACCCAGACCAAATTCAGACGATGATTCTTTCTGACCTGTAATCGTCCTCGTTGCTGACGTAATCCGGCGGTATCAGATGCCAAGAAGCATCGTAGCAATCGTCGAATCCGGCTGCCATCGTTTCTTTCTTTGAACCCTTTTCGTTTTTCCCGATGCAAGCGTATCTCTCTCTTCCTTCCTTCTCTCTTTCCTTTCTTCGATGGAGCCTTTCTTATCTTTCAAAGGTTTCTGACTCGAGGAAGGACGTTCTCTCTCTTCAAGGACGTCCTTTCGCGGTGCTTCTTGCGTTCGAGGCACGGGGCCACCGTGAAGATCCAAAGAGCGTCAACCAAGCGGCCCGATGTACGATTCGAATAGCATTCCGCGGCTAAACGCGTTCATCCGCCGCGACGACGAGCTACTCGTCGTTGTTTTATCGCGAGCACGTCCCAGACGATTTGCACAAGCTGACTGAGAACCCATGCGACGGATATTATATCGATCACCTATATATTCTATCGAAAATATGGCTACCAGATAGGAGCTCCGGCAACCTTATCTACCTTGATAACATCCTATATATTGTAGATTAGTTTGACTACCGCGAGTTGCCGTAGGCGAAAACGATTCTCGAACACGGAAGCTCCGCTGTCCTTCCATTCGAGTATTCCACGCTCTTCCCTCTTCGTCCTTTTGGCATTGCTTGTGGTGTAAACGCGTTTTTGTTTTTCTTCTTTCATTCGGCTATTTCCCATTCCGTTAGAGACTTCTCTTGCGAGAAAATCCTTCAGTATCGTAGCGTCGGTATCTCGAAACTAAAGGGATTTCTTCGTTGGCATCAGATTGGATGATAACTTCGAATTGTATTACGTAGTCGACATCTTTTTATTTTATTTAACGTTTCTTTCAATCGCGATTTCATCTTTTGTATTCTATTCTTCGTTCTTGTCTAATTCGTTCTTTGTTGCTACTCTAGGATCGCCTTCCATCTGCGATTGGTCTTTGATTTTACGAGTCCACCACGCCATTGTCGATAGATAATTACGTGTAATCGTTTCTACTGTAGGGTTACCCGTACCTTATTTCTTTTTCTGATTTTTCATCGTCTCTCTTCAAAACGACGAATCTGCGATAGGTCTTTGACTTTACGAGTGCACCACGCCATTGTCGATAGATAATTGCGTATAATTGTTACTACTCGAGGATCGCCCGTGCCTTGTAATTTATTAATGACGAGAGACCCTCGAGGTGAAGTATCTAGGCTTAGCCGACAAGTGCCACCGAATGAAGCGACTCTACGAGTGCACTGATAAAAGAACGTTTCTTTTCCTATCTCTGTATTATTATTTATGCAAGTTGATCGATAGCCTTGTTCGTGTCGACGACTCGAAATTCCTTTTTTTTTAAACAGCCTCCTAGCGACCTTCTACACCTGTTTTCCTTCTTGTCCTCCATTCTACTTTTCCCACTTTCGTGCTCTTCGTCGAACCTAAAATGCGTTCGATGTCATCGCAGAAATAAAACTTAATAGAGACACTATGAATACCAAGAAATCAAAACACAAATTCGTTATAATTCGAGGAAACATCGATTCATCACATGGTTTTTAAGTTCTTCTATCGTTTTTATTAAACTGGAAGTTTATTGTACAGTTCCCTTTATACGGCTTTAATATCTCGTATTGTATTCGTTCCACTTTTGACTCAAGCGAAACTCATGTGCTTCGTGCGCGTAATAAACTTTATCACGGATCCATCCACCTATCGATTGGTCGACCGATCGATCCGGGGACGACGCGACATAGAACTTTATCACGAGAAAACTTTTCAGCGTGGAGCTGGAACGACGGACGATGCGCCTTCGCAATGGCCGTTGTTTCTATTTTTTCGGTCGAGATCTGGGGCAACGTGGTATGTTTATCTGTTAATCGGCGAGCGCTTACGCTCGACATGTGAGTGGTAATCTGCGCTTATCGCGATTGCTGATACGACGTGTGCTTTTTTCCTCCTTTTTTATTTTTATTTCTCTTACTCGCGGCGTTTGATTTTTGCCCCCCCCCCTCCCCTCTTTATTTTCTTCCTGGATATAAGGAAACGTTAT
>JAITYT010000050.1:1203160-1223494 GCA_025433975.1 Liostenogaster flavolineata
CGTCTCGTGAGCTTCGATAAACGAATCTCTGTTTCGTAGATTGAAGTTGCGCGTTCGAGTTCCACTTCGATGAAATTCCTTCAAAGTTATTCATCGAGTATTTTAAAGGCACTGCGTGCGAAACGGCTTGGAGACTCGAATTTCAAGACTTTTCTTAATACATTGCATGCAGGTATATTTCGCCGCGGACCTATGCGTGTAACGAGCTTTTTCCAGCACAAGTCTACTAAATACGTATTTTTATGTGACTCGCGTTCTAGTTACAGACTGCAAAAAACGAAATAAGTCGGAAATAAATCCGAGGCCGCACTGTAATTTTATCATCACTAGATTCAAATTCATCGTCTGTATGTTTTTCAATGTCACTATCATGAGAATAATGTGACAAATTATCTGCACACAATTCTCCATCACTCTCAATACTCTTGTAGACAATTTTTATTGGGTATTTTTTATGAAAAGATATGGAAACAACCTTTATTATGAAACCTTATAACAAAACCTTTATTAGGAATACAATATTTAACAAGTAACTTTTTAAACACAACAACGATCGATTATGAATGTATCGTGCAATGATAGGTATTTTGTACGAAATTCGTAATATTTTTGAATAAAAATAATTGTTAAAAGCAGAATGTAGGTAGAAACGAAAATAGAGAACAACGTTGCTACAATACTGAAAAAATGTAAAGATAAAAACGAAATGTTTCTTACAGCTAATATATTTCAAGTGCATGTTTTATGATCACAGTCTGTCACCCGACCTTAATTTCACGAATCGCCGGGTATTTAGTACCTACTGCATGTCTCATAACAGTTGGCGCCTAATTTTTACTACCCCGCTCTCTATCAACAGTATGCAAAAGACGCGTTTAAGCGTTTTCCGCAACGTTGTTTCGGAACGTTGTTACCCAGATCGAACTTAACTCGTACGTGTTGATTAACCTTCATCTAAGGATAACATCATTAAACATGCGTGAATATTGGTGTAGTGCGTGCTAATGTATAATTGTTAATGAAGAAAGAAAGCAATTACTTCCAGGCGGACTTCCTTCGATAGGATTGACAAGGCTAATGCAAGTTCGTTAAACCACGATGTAAACAATCAGCATACGCATAAATAGCATAAGCAGCATAAGCGACTACCCAAGCGCACGTCATTCCCTATGATTGATCATTCGCGTCTTGCGGTAGCTGTCCATTCCATTTTCCTTCAATAATACGATTTATTGGCGCAATAAAAGCATATCGGTGCAAACGTTCTCAAATCTAAAAAATAGGAGTCGACCTAAATGTTGATATACTGCCCTTGTAAATGACGTTCTATTTTCTTCCTCCGTGTTGGTTCTACACTTCTGGAACTTGAAGGATCTTTCAAAGCAAGAATTCAGCTCGAAGAAAGAAAGGAACTCAAACGAAGCGCTAGGATTGACCCAATCTTCGATCAACGCGAGGAAGAATTTTTTTTTCAAAATAAAAAGCAGCCAAGCGAGAAAAACAATAGAGAGATATGAAACGGAGCGTCTGCGTAATCGAATTAGCGGATGAGTTGAAAGGGGAAAAAATAGTTGAGCTGGAATTGAACGGCCAGCCTTGATGCATGCTTCAAAGGATACTTACGGAAGTCGGTGTTAGCCATCGTTCCGGGGATGAGCTCCTGCAGCTGTTCGGTGAATAAAACGTGTCGTTGTCCTGATCAAAGCTGCCAGTCGAATAACTATCCTGATCCTTGTTATTATCGCAACTGCAGACGTCGTCCATCTTATCATGATTCCTCTCTATTCGTTTATTCTAGGTATCGGTGCAATTAACGTCAGTTTGGATCTTCGACGATCGAAGGATCGAGCGCGCAACGATATCTCCATTTTTATTTTCTCTACATATCGTTCGAACGATTTGACGACACGAGGGAACAATCCTTCTCAAAGATATCTACTGGTACGATATCGTAAGGTCGCGATAGAAACCGTTTTACGAAACGAAGAAGATTTATAATCATTACGAAACGGACAGAAATTACAGATGTCGTTTATCAATCGTTGTAAATTTTACTTAAATCTTGTCTTTTGGATATATCGATGAGTCAAGGCTGATTTAATTATTTTTATCTCGATTCGAATTAATTAATTAATCTAGATTAATTGAATCAATTTAATCTCTCATAAATTACTCGTATCGACGAAAAATTGAGGCTATATCGAAGTTACTGCGTGAGAGATTTTGACATAGGAATGCACGATAATGACTTTCGTACGGTTCTAAGCACTTTGACGACTTTGACGAGAAGAAACGGTTTTATCGAAAACACAACAGTGCATTTGTCAAGTAAGAATTGATTGTTCGAACGAGTCTTACAAAATCCCAATTTGCAATAGGAATGCACAGTAAGAGATTTTGTAGTGAGAATACACTATGGTTGTATCGAAAAACTCTTATCGACCAAGAATCGGCTATTATTGATTCGTCTGATATTCTTAGACGTCTTATTTAACGCTATATTCTTCAATAAGTCTTCTTTCCGAATTAAAACCTTTCTATTTTCTCGACGTTCACCATTTCGACGAGATACGAACACGTTCAAACATTGCAATTATACGATTTGCATACGATAACTTGTCCTACAGTTCGACAAATTCCGTATTAGCTCGTGATCGTTTCTTATGGGCGATCGTATTACAAACGAATGACTTTCTTTACGAAGAAACGAGCCATGAATTCTTTGTAAATAGAAACCACTACAAAATTAACGACAATCGATTGAACGTTCTCCTTTTTTAAAACTTAATAAGGCTTCCGAAAGCAAATGAAATTACGGTTATTTGTTTGCTGATGTTTCTTATTACGCCATTAAATCGTGCAAGAATCACGCGAAAGAAATAAGAAGAATTCGAACGAAAAAATGACTGATTTGGATTGGACATTTTTTAATAGCAAATACCGTTGGAATATTTTTTCCTTATCAGCTCGCAGGCTTATTTATTCGTTCACTCAAGTACCAACACCAGTCTATTTAAGTCTATTTACTGTCTTGATTGATGTTACCTTGATATTTTCTTGCGCATTTATTTCAGCTTTAAGCAGCTCCGAGGAAGGAAAATAAAATCTTCGCTCGTTTATAATATCCTTTATCTCGGAGTCGGATATAAGACTCTGATCGCTCTCACTGGTCGTGTCAGTCGTGGAAGTATTCGAAGGCTGGAACAACATCATGGTATTGTTATCCATATGAATTATTTTTGATGGTTCGACGCTTTATATTATTCAAATCTATCAGTCGACGAGGAATGTTCACGTATTTAACAGAGGAAAGGACCAAACTGACAGCGGATGTACTTGAGTTACGTAATAAATGGCCGCTCTATTTTATATATCAAAAAAAGATAACAACTTTGAATCGTTTCTTATTGACACGCGTCTTTTTATCGCGTACGAATTTTAGGAGAAGTTTCGACCGAATGCAAAGTAGATAATTACGTTAAGAATGACTAATAGCGGATGAAAGAAGGGTGAAAATGTAATAATAACATTTTACAAATTAATTCTCAACGATAGAATTCATTTCGCGCTGCAGAGTGTCTTGACTAATTAATTAATATGAATTGATCGTTATTCGATCGAAATGAAGGAGGAAACGTGTATTCGAGGAAATTAATGAACGAATTTGCGATATTTCGAGGTGATCGACGAAAAATAAATTCATTACAATGGATTTAGATTTGTAATGTTTGCCGTATTTTTGGCAAATTAAATAATGCCTCGGCAATAATTACGAATTCCGTTCGCAATGATGTTGGCATTATCATGGTTCAGGGATCGCGTTACGTCACGAAGTGACCAAGTTCAAAGGTTATGCGAAAGTGTAAACTTTTACTTTCTATAAAAAAGAACTTGGAGGAATCGTTCTTGCGAATCAGATATTCTGACATTTATTTACAATGGTAGTGTATTAACCATGATAAAGAAACGTGTATTTCTAGACACTTTTATTTGCGTATTAAATTATTAATAAATATTGGATAAATAACGATGTATCATCGCAGTGCTGTCATTCACGACTCGAGTTTTGCGGTTATAAAAAAAATCAATTGTATCATAAGTTCAATATTTTTCTCTTCACTAAATACACGACCTTCATTCTCTCTTTGTTTTGTGCAAAGGAGATAAATGATCAATTTCTTCTTCAAGAAATACCAAAGTATCTCTTACGTGTGATCGTTGGACGTTTTAATAATTAAACGAGGAGCAGTCGAATGTTCTTATAAAAATAAAAATAAAACAGAAGCACGATATTGTTTCACTTACGACGTAATCTTCATCTTCCGAGGAATTGACCATCGCTAATTTATCAAGCTTTTGCAAAAAGCTACTGTACTCGTCTTCCGTATGTTGCTCATCTTCCGTATGATCCAAATCTTTCGCACTTTCGTTTTCGTCTTCGTTTTCGCCTTCGTTATTCATAGTCGAGTATTTCCGTTTTGAAGTAAGTACTGCCGAACTTTTATGTGATTCGGTACTTGATATTTCTTCCACTCCTGAAATCTATAGTAAAAGCGATTATGTCCGGCAACGAATAGCATTTTTATCGTTTGCGATATAGGTGACTATATCGTGATTCAAAACACTGTCATAATCGCGCTTACATTTATTATTCGTATGAACATTCTGTGAGAGATTCATGATACTTCGTTAATAAAAATAAGATGTATGTAAATGTGATTAAGTATTATAGAGCTGGACAGGTTTTTACAGGTTTCGTCGCTAAAATATACAATGTCGGGAGTCGTGAAATCTATAAAGAGCCGAAACTGTGAAAATCGATAGATTTGTTAAATCATCTTGCTAAAAAAATTGATTAAATTATGAAAGCTAATGAAACTAATGTTGCTAACATAATAAATTTAATCTTTACATTGTTCGACTCACGATCAAAATTTCACTTTGTACCATTCCGATAATTGACAATATAACGATTCCAGAATCCTACTGCTATTCCAACTAAATTATTAGTATTCTATAGAAACATTCGATAATTCGATTATTATAGGAACGGAGTTATTAGTTTTAATGGTTTAAATATTGATGGTCCTAACAATGTCTACTTGTCATGTTCCATAACCAACGATCTATAGTTCTCCCTCGTTTTGATCGAAAAAATTTAAAATGCAAATATTCCTTACCATCTCGAGACCCTCACTGGTAAGAAGTATCCTCGTCGCAGGTGGAGAAGGATTTGAATTCGAGACGTCAAGACAGGACATGGACGACAATGTTAGACGGATTGATCTGATCAGTGCCTGCTTAGCATCATGCAGCGTTAAACTCGTACCCTGTACCCACCACCAAAACTATCATGTATTATTCCAAGTTTCGATTTCTTTAAATTTCTTTTCTCATGCATCGAACATCAACGCGACCAACATCGAAGGTGAAATGATTCAAAAAATTCCTTCGACAATTTATATTTCCACGATATAAATAGATAGAGGTTTCGCACAGTGATTCACTAAGTGTTGGACTATCAAAAAAGTTCGTGCCCGATGTTTGAAGTTTGACGAGAACCTCAAGACCTTCTTCGAAGAAAAGACACGCAGTTTTTAAGAAAAAGGAATCCATCAGCTTCGAAAACGTTGGAAGACGATTGTAGAAAACGGTGGTGACTGATTAATATTTATTAATGTTTTACTTTCAAATCGAGCACAAACTCTTGTAATCGTCCAATATGATATTACATTGAATTTTATACCAAGAGAACGTATACGAGAAACGCGGCAACATTCAATAGAAAAAGCTTCTTCGTCCTTACCTTATCATTGTAGGTTTTACGTCTGGTGCTTCGTATACTGTTTATTTTTATTATTTTCAACCATCTTCGATATTTTTGAATGAATTTCACCTGAGATTAGAGAAAAATCAGAATTTAGTATTCGACGAATACGTATTACATTATATTGTCCAAAACTAGGAGCAACTTACTACATCAATAGGCTGAATCTGTGGATATCCAAATAGATAAACGGCGATGTTGAGAGCAATTTTTATCAGACGTAATATAAGTAACAGTGGTATGAACAAAATCCACGGTAGTGGCTTCACCAATTCCGTTCTTCCAAATATTTTTTGGTTTTCATCTGCAAATTGAACGATGCAAGAATTGTACATTTTTATTTGGTTTTTATGTATAAATTGTCTTTATAATATAATATAATATTATATTATTATACAATATATAGATAAGTTTCAAATCCGAACAAAGCAACGTATTCTCGAATCAATTCGATCAGGATATTATATATATATATATATATATATAATAAATTTTACGTTAAATTCAAACGTGAAAACCGGCAGAAACTTTTCCGACTATTCAATATAATTACACTTAAAAAAAATATGTAAAAATATTTGAACTATTCGGTAAATCACCAGCGATAATCTCCTGAATCGGTAAGCTCCATTCCATCGATTTTTCGACGACCCATAGCAATCGATCGACCATCTTCAGTACCATCTGACCTAGGTAAGTTCCTGCGATTCTATTAGCGGTTGATTTCATTAACACTCTGACACCTTCCGCGGCATCGCTGGTGCTCTAAAGAAATGTTGAGCGAAATAACGAAATTTCTTGAGACCTGGTACAATATACTTACTGAGTTTAACGATGAATTCGATACCTCCATGATGGTCTCGAATCTGAAAAAAGCAACGTTTTCTCGAGTCAAATCGATTAGGATGTCGAAAGTGGAAATGAGACGTTTCATTTTATATAAGGCGATTAGCACAAAGCATTCATTTCAATTCTATGCACAAGCTTAAGTTTATCGATCAAAAATTGTAATTGGAGTTGTTTATGAAGATTCCTTTCCACAATGTAATTGCTATTCCTCTACAACGTTCTCACGATTCGGGAAAAAAAGTTCACATAGTAAAACTTGCATTCGTTTCCAAAATCGCTTAATACCGGTTAAAATCGGGAATTTTTGAATGAATGTATGGAATTCAACTCGACGGCCTGTATTAACTGATCTTTAAGTACGAAGATTTTTGTCAACGATTTTAATTTGACACGAGTTTCCTGATGTAAGCGATGTAATTGCAAAGGCAAAAGCGAAGACGAGATCGAAGTGGATCGACGGTAATTTTATACACAACGTACAAAAATTTGTATAAAGCGAAGTACCGCATTCACGCGTGGAAAAAAAAGCTTTGCCACGTCGAATCTTCAACGATTCAAATACAAACAATAAAGTTTCGTCGATTAGAGCGTTATCGAGGAGGCACGACCTTTTTCTGCGCAAAGAAATCAGCTTATTCGACGGTATCTTTCTTGCCTTCGATCACGTACAGTAACGCGCGAAATGTTCAAAAAAAATCTTCCATTTACCATCGAAATTTGAATCTCATTATTACATACGTATGTACGCATGTTATTCGTTCGTCCTTCCGAAAGAAAAGTCTGGGATCTGTTGCCACTCGTCGTCATAAGTACAAACGACGATGATAGTAATTCCAAAACCGTTAGCCTCTTCTTTCCCAAAAGAAATCGAGGAAGAAGAGAGAGAGACCGAGGTACATTCGAGTCGCGATCAAAAAGTCTGATCATCGGTTAAAATCGTTTAAAATTGAGAGATTCGATTCGATCGGCCTTTACGTCCTCGATCGAACTTCGCGATCACAATGAAAAGGACTCTAGAAGACCTTCGATAGAAGCTTCGAAGTCGTTTAGATTGCTTCGTGTGTGAGCCCGGCTGCAGCTCGTTATCACCTTATAAAAATGGCTGTCTCAACGATCGAAAAAAGTCCAACAGGTGTGCATGTACGTTAGATTTCTCCAACGATAATTAAACGGTCTAAAAATCCATGATAATTATTGCGACATCGCAGGTAATATAAGGTAATACGTACCTTATATGCGAGCACGCGGATGGACGATAGATTCGACTCACAAATGAAGTTTTAAATTTTAGAGATACATCGATAACGAGCCGAGTTCAACTATATTACGTTCTAGAGACGTCTAATGAATACACGGACAAGTAGCTGAAAAACTCGAGCGATTCATTTGCCTGTTTCATTCTGTTGAGATCATATTCGACGTGCTGGCGTTGGCTCTTTTCTTCTAGATAGTTCGGCTTAACAATGTCGCATCGAAGTTGCGAACGAAAAAAACAATGCGGTATCTTCTTAGAGGTCTTGCTTTAAAATCGACCGATTTTTTCCCGCTTTTTTCTTTCGTTGTTAATTTTATAAAACATCTTTGAAACCTCTTTGCGTATGACCATTTGTTACCGATGACACCCGAGTATCGTTGATCCATTAACGGAGATATTTTTTGAATTATTCGACGAAATTACCTTTATTAGCACGAGTGAATCGATGTCGCAGACCTCTAGTCGCACCGCTATCTTCTATGATCTGACAACCTCTAAATGATCTTTTATAACAACTAGTTCTTATGTGTTTGGATACCAGCGAAAGGATGAAAGGACGGGGTTCCGGTATGCTTACATCAAATCACGTACGCCTGCGTCTAGGCGCATTTTCAAATTTCCGACGTCTTTTGAACGATTGTTTTGGGTCCTTCGGATTCCGCGGTTCGACATTTCATGGTCGTAATCGATAGCAAGTTTTTCGTTACGAGATTAAGTTAAGATCGTTTAGATTCGATGCGAGTGGGACGATTGGCGTTATTTGGCCAACTAACGTTACCTCTTCGAGGCGCAGACCTTCCGCGGTGCCGTCGCAGGACGATGGTCGTCCTTGCAGGACGTTCTCACGCGAATTATCGAAATTCCTCGAGCGACGGAGAGATTCTCTTCGGTAAAACAGCACTTCGGCTAAAACGCGCACAAGTAGAAAGAAGACCTTCGACAGCGACTAGCCAGACAGATTGGAAAGACAGTGGCTGCGCATGGTGCGCGTTTCAACCTTTGGCCGAAGCGTATCGCAGCCGGACTTACGGGAGCGGACCACGTTCACGGTCATCTTGGCTCTTCTTTTCCGATGAAATCGGTCTCATCTCTTCGCGCGCGCGCTCGCCATCGACTTCGAATTCATATCCAAAAGTGACAGATTTTAATATGATTACCTCGTTCTTCTTACGTCGTTTATATTTTTTCAAGAGGAAAGCGCTTTAGACACTTGTTACCACGACGCAAGGTTCGTTGTTAACACCTCGACGCTGATGGTCCCAGATAACAATACCAGAATGACTTTAATAAACGTTTATTATATCATCGTTAAAATTCCAATTTCGAAGCACATCCGCGCGTCGATGCTTGCATATGCACAAACGAAGTAACAAAAGAGACAAGCCGAACATGGTAATAAAAATGCATAATTCGTACGTAGAGTGAATTATAATCCTAATCAGACATTGGCGATAATCGACGTTTTTCCTTAAAAGATAATCGATTTCTATTAATCTATTACCAGTACATAATTCCCTTTTTTTCTCTTAATTAAATCGAAAATTATTAAACATACATCCATACATACACACCAGCACGCACGCATATTTAAATCGTAACGCGCTTTTAAAATCCTTTATTCGGTGTCTTTTACGTTTGTTATACAATTTTACAAATCTTCCAAAGTAAAACATATTCTCGCGTTATTCCTTCTCTCTCAACAGAACTCTCTTACATTGTATTATATAAGAAGGGAAGAGGGAAAAGAATACGTTCATTCTGATAATTTAAAACCATATTACGTGACCCAGAGTTTTCGCGCGCTTTAAGGCCATTTCTATTATTGCAGCACGAATACGACAGACGTGAACACACTAATATATCTTCTTGAAATGGGTTTATATAGGATCAGGTGTAGACAAATAAGTGCGATTGGCTTAAAATCAGAATGTCGTGATTAAGATTGTACACGCTTTTGGGACGTGTCATCCGCAACAAACGCATAACCATGTTTTATTGATTCTTTTAATTCCAAGATAAACGCATGTTGCCATATATTGTTATTACTGCTGTAACAACAATTTCAAAACATCGTTAGAGTTTTAGATTTATAACTATACACTGTACCGTCAGCTGTCGAAAACAAAAAGATTACTAAGATGTATTTAAATCTTGTACTAGAGATTGAAACTTTCTTATACATATATGTGTGTATATGTATATATATATTTATATATATACTTCAATTATATTACAAGAACTAAGAGTATTTTTTCAATGTGTATATCTATTTTTCCAAACAAAACAATTGGCTGCATTCTTCATTTAGATTGCACACAGAATAATGTCCTGAATAAATTCAGCAATGCTTGATTATTACGTGGCTCAACAGGATGATATTTTAGAGTATAGATAGTTACAAGACACGCGATGAAACAAACCATCAACAATAATCTGTTGATTCTTATTAATAGAATTATAGCATTTACAGACAAAAACACTCTCGCGTTAAAAAAATAATTAACATAATTCGTCGTATAACAATCTGAATTCAAATAACTGCACGAGATATCAGTATTCACAATTTTATGTCATTTCTTTACGAATCGCCGATCATGATCGTAATCAATTGCAGGCACGATGGCATAATACAAGGTCATTATATTGTATGAACCATCGTTAACTATTTTTTCTTCTTTAATCGTTACTTGTCACAAAGCACAAGTTATTCAAGTGCACTATAGTAATGTACGTCTACCCTAATCTCGTGCGAATCTTTATGAGCTTGGTGATTCTTTTTAATAAAATGAACGCACAAAGGCTTAAATAGCTATACGAAGTAGCTTATTGATAATGCAAGGTGGTACTGTCTGGTACTGCCTCACAGACGTAAATAAACGGTTACGCACTTGGATAATTTGCTGTTGTTCTTGTTATTGCGAACGTACAAAAAATGTATTTAATACTCTTCTTCGTCGTCGGGAACCAACGCGTCGCCTTCTAATTCCTCGGGTGGTGCGAATCCATCCTAAAATAGCAAGAAAAGACACCTGAAGTACATCATCTTTACGAATTTAATTCGAATCGAAAGTGCCACAGCATGGAATCACGATGCACGATTAAACGTTAATAATTACTTTAAATTGAAACTGTCCCGAATAAACAAACGGACCTTGCGTTCGTCTGTATAAGAGACATGAGTCTGGTTGACACTCTTCAATAAGATTTCTCTAAAGATCTCTGACACTAAAACGGATTTACTATGCAAAGGACGCGTAAAGGATTGTAAGATGAATCTTTTCTTTAAGTAAATATGGACACATTAAATTATTAATTATATTTTTTCTTGTCTCTTTAAGAACTCCATTAGACGCGGTAATTTTAATTCAGGCGTTTTATCGAATATGTTTTTTAAACATAGAGCGAAAGATTTACCTCTGTTGCATAAAGAACTTCTAAGATTTTCTGTATAATAGGAGGAGCACCGTTATCGCAATCTTGGCACATGACTTCGATATCACGTAATTTTCCAAAGTAAAAGTCTCTTTCTTTTTCTAAACCTTCCAATGACATTTTCAACTCCATAATCTGTAACGTTAAGATTTCACAAATATTAATACGAATATAAATACACGGTGTTAAATTTAATCCTAAACAAGAGAACTATACGCAAACGTACGCACATACATAGTACATTACATCACTCAGAATAGAATATATTTTTGAAAATATAATTTTCATTTTAAACGATTAATAAATTTTATACAAATTCACGTACTTGTGCACTGAGTTCTTCAACTTTTTCCGAATCACCACGATTCCCAACTGCTCCTGTTTTTTGTTGTGAACGGAATGGCTGACCTTTATTTACTAAAGTTAAAAAATTATAAAATATCAATTTCAATTTATATCAAAATATTTTTTAATTGTTAATACATGTTAAGACTAGATTACAAGACTAGACAAACAGGTATTTACAATATATTTAGAATTTTAAATGAAAATTAAAGGATAGTAAATTTAATTATCAATCAATATAGTTAAAAAAAAAATATATATATATACACATACATGCGCCCGTGCATATACACATATAAGTCGTATAACAAGACAGTGCAATAACTAACTAGCTGGATGCAAGAAGTTGAACAGTAAAAATAAATTTAATCAAACAGAAATAAAGATAAAAAACCATGCATTAATATTTAAATGTTGTTTTCAGTGAGTAAATATTGCAAACACAAGACTTCGATAATATTTGATAATACAACCAATATTTCATTTTGCCAGTGTTATGAAAATGAAATCTTTTGATTATAATGAAAGGTATAAGGTAATTTATGATTCGTGTAAAAAGTGAATGCATTTAAAGTTTACAATACCTTCGCACGATTGTTTAGCCAAAATGTGAAAAGTAAAATTATTACAGAATAATGCTGAGATAATTTTATATTTATATTTAAATTTGCTTTTGATTTTAGAAATTCAAAGGCTTTGTTCACGAGTTTCTCTTTTTACTTCACAATAATAAAACATACACAAGAGTAAAAAAGACGAGCATAAAAGTAATACAAAAAAATAATTACAAGGTTTGCCTAATGGCTTCATATTAGACGCCTGTACAGAAGATGGAAGTTCATCACCTACAGGAAAATGTCAATTTGTATTATTAGGACACATTTGGTCCAACAGTTTAGCTTTTGGCTTAAAGCTTTTTAAAAGCGTACATGTAACAAGGATATTCTCCAAATAAGCTTCATAATATTTTTGGACGGAACTGCACAATTCAATGGTTACAAACGTATTATTATTAATAACTTGATCGATTATATTCACTTCAAAAAATCTTAACACTTAATTCATTTAATTAAATAAGTTCTACTTTTGCAAATGATGATGCATCGTATTTAGTATTAATAATGAATAATATATTAGTGAAAGTAGCGGTGTTAATTAAGATTCTTTAGTTTTCAAATATAAAGTAATTGAAGTATTTAACACCACTTGCATTGTCAAAAGTAAACAAATTTTTTATTTATATTGTCAAATAAGAAAGTTGTTATGATGTACCGGTACGCGTGGTAGGTTTAGCTGAATTTACATCACGTGGTGTAGCGCGTTTGATATTAGCGCCACGCGGTGCATTATTCCCACCACTACCCATAGATTCGCCTCCTCGCATGGCAAGTGCATCATAGGCATCTGCGCCCGAGTAATTAGCATCAAAAAACTTCTTGAACCATTGTAAAAATTCAAAGTTGTCTTGGAACCGGCCTTTCACCAGCTTATCAATTGGCACTATCTGGAAATGATCGATCGAAGACATGGAACTAAATAAAGAAAACTGAAGAATGAGAATCAACAAAGAATGAACACAATTCAAGGGCGCTCATGTCTGCAATTAGATATCACACTGAAACATTTACCTTGATATTTTGTTATAATACACAGAAATGTTCAAAAATTGATCAAATTTAAAGATAGACTTTATACATTGTCATCATAGTCGTTGTATTACCTCGAACACTTAAATATTACATACACTAAAAACATTCTTCCCTGTTTTAATGATACTTTACGAAGAACTAGCAATGATAAATGTATCGATTGCCTAGCGTTTGTAAATAAAGCTGTGCTATTGTTAAGGCTGTGCAGTTATATCAAAGTAAATGACAAAATATTTCAATGAAATAACTTAGCTTTACACCATAACTCGAATGTTTTAGTAACTAATATTGCGATTACTATCGTTCGATCACAGTGAATATTTTATAAAGATTAAGCAACGTATTTTATTTTGGTCTTTCCTTGTCTCCTAAGACAAACAGTTACCCCTTGCTTAGATGTATTTATAGATTGTTAAAAATAAGTCTTAAAACCCTTCTTCTGCCATTGGTAAATCGAAATATAAATTTGAAGAAAATGACCTTTGAAGTAGTATTCGTTTTACTATTGTGAGAATTCTTTCTCTTTCTTTTTTCCGTGAGTAATTATTGAATACATTATATCATAAAAAAGATATAAAAGTGGAAGAAATTGGAATACAGAAATCGTTTTTGTTATATCTTGGTTTAAGAGTTAGAAAAATAAATTTTGATAAGCAGAGTATAAAGCGCAGCATAATATGCTATACCAAATGTTAAGTCGTAACAATAAAATAAACTTAACGCTCTAAATATTTAACAAATTTGTTCTAGAATATTTTATGTACACTATGAAAACAGATCCGGTAATGACGAACATGTGCCTTTCTAATGAAATGGTATCTTGCATCAATTTAAACAGTAAAATCATGCAAAAAGCTGAATGTGGGGTAACATTATGACAAGACTATAAAAATACCCTGCTGTTGTCGAGGGGCAATATTACGTTGTGGAACGTGTTTTTGTTGCATTTGTGGTTGCTTTGATTGAGGTGGTAGAGGTACCAATTGAGGATTTGACAAATTATGAGTCCCATCGACGCCAGAAACTAGTGGTATACAACCACGAGCTTCGTAGGCGTCATATTCACGCCCATCGTAATTCGCATCAAAGAATTTCTTGAACCATTGCAGAAATTCAAAGTTATCTTGAAAACGTCCTTTTATCAGCTTGTCCACTGGTATAACCTGAACCATTTCCACGATAGTATCATTAAGATTCTACGTAGGGTTCGAGGTTGTATACTTGTATTTCATAGATCATACACATGATAAAAGAAAAAAAAAATATATCTTTCCTTAGCTCGTTGTAATGCATAAAAGTAGCGTTAATCTGATTTATTTATTCCATACTTTGCAAGCAAAACGACTAATTACTTTGCAGTAACACTACAGCCTTATGTCGTCTATTCCTAAAGTAACTGCAATTTTAACTGAATCGATGCGCTGTTGGCAAAGTATTCGTGGCTATCGTTATAAATTTCAGTATTACTTTTCGACATCTTTCTGTTCCCTTCAGATATCTCGATGTTTATTATTTTGTATTTTTGACCGCTCGGGAAGATTCTTTTACTGACTCACCTTATCGACGTTCATCTTTTTAAAACCACCTTGTAGGATTTTGAAGTTTTGTATATATTCGTGCTCGAGATTGGTTCTGAATTTTACCCTCTTCAAAGGTACACTGCCAGGGAAAAGCATATCCATAAATTGACAATAGACCGCTCCAGTACATAGCTCTTCGATCTTGGTAAACGAAGACTGTAGACAATCGTTGACCCATGCCAGCATATTATGCCGGCTTAGATTATCGGTTGTTACATTTGTTGCATAAACATTGACGGCCATTTTGTTACTTCTGTAAATACATACATGCATCATACATATATTTATATATATACATGATATATATAGCATGAGTATAAATACACGAGTAAAAATAAACGTGTACGTACAACATACGTACAAATACGAAAGCGCGTATGTGTACGTACGCACGAGCACACACGCATGTACACGCGAGGTGTACGTATGCACATACGTGCAACTAAGCGCGTAAAAATTGCCAATGAGGAATAATTAGCCGACGAAGATTGACATTAGCGATCGCGTATGAGTTCGTTCTTTGTCGGATCAACAAAGCACCGGGGGAAATGAGAAAAGAGAAGGAAACTACTCGGACGAGGCGCGATACGTGCTAAAATCGCGATCCTCCCCGATAGTACATCCAAGAAATTTGAGATTCCAGTCACGTTTCGGCAGGAGACACTCGCGGTCGACATATTCGGAATTCCTCGTCGACGTACGGATAACTCGAAAGACGAGTTCTTAACGGGCTCGAGACGTTCGCAACTTGGTCGAGAATAAAGCGAATCCTATTCCGTACGAATGGACGTATCTTCCTCCGGATAATTCGCATATCGACTTACCGAGAATCGCGTTGAAACACCGTAAAACAAAACACGGGAGCGGTGCGCGCACGCAGATGACAAATGTGCACTAGGTCGTTCAAACGTACACACAACGGAAATTTCTAACGGTACGCCCGGCAACGATTGGCCAGCAATATCACGTTCGTCGTACCAAACTCAAATTGGGAACTTTTTCACGGGCGTAGAAGGTCCTAGTTTCTAAATTCCGCGCATATCCGTAGGATTTATCGCACGACCCATTTTACAGAGGAACTGGAAGGCCTATGGGAGGAGGCGGACCGGCCACAATTTTTTTCTACGTGTCAAAAAGTCGAAAGGGAAGAAACAAACGCGTCCGCGATCTAGAGACTCGACGACGATTGGTCACCACTTGGTATGTGGCATAAAAGAGTTGTCCTTCTACGAGGTGACGCGAGTTAAAAATAAGATCGTCTACTTTTATCGAGGGAGTATCGACCGGCATAGGGACATTATCGATCGCGTTGGTCAAAGTACGCATTCGAATCGTAGATTTCGCGTCGTTTGATAATAATCGTGGCTCGTTATCTCGATGACGGGACGGAGAAGTGACGAAGTTCTATTTTTAGAATATATTTTTGAATTACGCAAAAAGACGCTAATTTCGTTCAAAGGCGAGCCAGTCGTGAGCGCCATCTACGCTTAAAAAATGAGAAGAAGAGTCGAGTCGTTCGTTTCTGCCCTAGTTCGAATCCGTGCTGCGTCGGTTTCCTTCGTACGTTTTAAAGTATTGCAAATAATTTGGGGAAAGTAGATCTATCGCATTGAACGGTAAGTAAAATGAACTCACGAGTTGAAGTTAATCAAACGAAGCTACTTATTTTCTTGGTAGATGGGTATTGAGTCTAGTAGAAGAAAATATGTAGGAAAGGATCGTAGCGGTTTTTTAAACGGCGGTGTTTCGGTTAAAGTTCTACGCGGGATTTCTTTACGAAGTGACTATACATCCGAAATATGAATTTTAACGCGTTGATCCATACGAAGTAATTCTTCGATTCTATTAATATTAATAATAAAATAATAATACTTACGAAGTGACCGTACTCCGAGATATTAATTTCGACCGTTTATCGAGGCGGAGTAATTCTTTGATATTATTAATAGTAATGGTAATCTACTATCTTTCATAATTTCCATCAAAGTCGATGTATTTATATCGAATATTACTAAATAATAAATCTTAATTAACGATTGAATTTAAGTTAATAACGCTAGACGATTTGTATTGTAACAAAATTTTTTTTTGTCGCTACGCTCAGATACGGCGTCAGTTTGGTTATCTCTCCGATAGATGGCGCCACTTGTACCTTTTGCGTGAAGACTCGCCGCTAAGTATAAATCTCAGGGTAAATATTTTTATTCACTCATATAACCAAGAATTCACTAACAGTTAACAAAACGAGAGTCCTGTACTTATGAATAATTAACAATAAATATATTAATAATTATCATATTAACAATAATTAAGTTAACAATTAACAAATCAACGAGTTAACAAATGTGACGTGTCCATGTAGATGTACCATGCACACTATTTACAGTGCAACGTTCTTCGCTTGCGCACATATGTTTTTAACGCAGGGGTGACGACCACGGCGGATCTGTTCAACACATTCGTTCAACAGTTCCACTAAGCGCAGCATAAATTTTATATACGTCCTCCGAAACGCGACGAATGCTTTTATGAGGGCCAGAATACGGCTGCTCTAGCAATTTTTTCACGATTTTGCGCAAAAACATATGAGTACTCATATGTATTAAATATGAACACACGCTTTTTACATTTATATGCCACCGGAGTCTTTGCGCTTTGCGCATATGCTCATAGAACTCCTTTACGAAGATTCTGGAAGTTCTCCGGTAGAAAAAAGTCATTAGAAAGACGAAGCACCAAATTATGGTGCCGAACATAAGTTCAGCCGGGGACGCGTTCGTATCGGGTCGCACGTGGGATCTGAGTTCCATCAACATCGTAGACAGCGACCGCATTCAATTTGCATCCGCGTGACACATGATGACCGCTTTGAACACGTGATGTCATCGTTCAATCATCCCATTCTACGCTGAATGGAATGTTGTGATGCAAATGCGCTTGCAGCCTACTAAAGATAGCAACGCCGAAAAAAATCGCGACTCGAATTGAGGCTCTTGAGAAGAAAGCGATGATAACAATTTATTAGGTTCAAGAAACGACGTAATTGCTCGACGAGTTTGGGGAAATCTGTAATGACTTCAACCTCTCGCATGGTGAGCCGCATCTCTTTGTTGTCGATAAAAACTTAAGTTCTGGCACACTGAAAACGTATTTCGCCGGAGATGAAATTGCTTAAGCCTCTGTAACACCACTTAAAGATGCTGTTGGTATTCAGTGAGCAACAATGAAACGATAAGAATATCGTCAATGTAGGTGGACACAAATTCAAGATCGCCCAACGCGCAATTGGTCTAGCGTTGAAACGTCTGACTCACGCTTTATAACGTCATGAGCAAGTACTTGTTCAACCCGAATGGCGTAATTCCGCGATTTTTTCAATGTCGTGAATCGATTTGCTTGGTTTACAGCCTCACGAGTTACCGACAGCGCAGGGTTTCAGCCAATCGCTAATGTCCGCAAATATTTTGTCCGTCTTAACGTGATCGCGCTGATGCCAGGCACGAACACTGACAAAGACCTTAGTGGCATTAAATGTCCACTCTATTCCTGGACATATCTGTCCAGTTCGAAGGTTGCGATACAAGTGTTTTTGACGGAAGAGGCAACGCAGTTCGCATTTCAAGAACGCGAGCGCCGTTTGGCCAGAGGGAAGGAGAACAAAAGCTGTGGGCGCCGTGTAGTGGCCGGTCATCACATTTGAGTCTCTTTTCTCTCAGAAAACCCCTGTGAGAGATCGGCGCTTTTTCTGGAAGACCTCATTGTTGTCATTCATACTTACCTAGAACTTTGTAGGCTAAAGGTACAAGAGGAGGATGAAATGTATTGTTCAACAGGGTAGAACAGAAACTTAGGTAACATCAGCAACAACGATCGTTTTAAGAATAAGAATAAGAATATGAATATGAACAACGAAATCATTAACTAATTGGCAGCATCCCCAAATGTTTATACAGTATGACCAAAAAAACTAGTTATTATATGTTATAGAATAAAAAGGTTAAGTAAAGTACCTTATATAAGTTACATTAGAAATAATTAAAGTGTAACCAAATTAATACGTCTAAGATATATTGTATTTACTGTTTTAACTCTTTGCACTCTTAAGGCTATCTGTACTGCTCAGGTGCTTGAAGACGTTCTGCTCCTACGGCCAGTGTCACTGCCCACAATTTATCATTAAGTTTTAGTAAGCGATCGTTCACCAATGTCATCAGATATTCTTCTACTGTAGATATACTTCTGATGCAGAATGATACATAGTCTTAGAGTTGGCTACTTGCATATAGCCAAATTGCTTGGAGTGAAAAGGGTTAAAATGAATTGGCTCTATGAAGCTCAACATTATTTTTTTAATAAAAAAAAATCCTTTCTTCGTGTACCGGAAAAGAGCGTGAATAATTTTGAATTCAGACTTCCCTAATTTCGTAGTGTATCGCAAAATGATGTCATTGCTTCATTTCTGAACGAAAATGACTTCTCTATATATGTATCGATGCACTGACATATAATTATGCATCGCAATTTTTGCTCGGATACATTTAGATGAATCGTTTAAGAAAGGTTGTAATATTTATCAGAAATCTATACGCTATGATATGATTGGGTGGGAAGAGGGGTCGTAAACGAAAAGTTTTTGATGTGCGGCACAATTATTCGGCATTGTCGTTGCCCTCTGTGAGGAATGCGAAGACAAAAAGAAAAAAAACTCTTCTTCTTGCATTTTGGATTTTTAAAGCAATTCTAGACTTATTGCAGTATCGACGTTTTGAAGCACGCGACTCAAAAAAAAATCGAAGGAAAACGCAATTAATCTCGGTAGCGCATTAATTCTAATTGTTTTTTTCATCAAGGGGATGTACAGGGTAAGAAATGATAACGCAAAGTGCAATATACAACGTACAACGTACAACGTACAACCTATTTATTATTTACAATAACGTTCCAATCGGGTTTTATTTAAATCGCTTATCACACTGTGTTTTAAAAAACGTTACTCAGTCGCATTCGATAATTATGTGTGCGTATATGTATATATATATATACATACATATATATACATATATCTATATATAGTATATATATACATACGTATATCGCATACAGGACTTGAATATACCGTCAACGTTTCGTAAAACCATAAGGAAAAATAAAGATAAGATATTTCTAAAGCACAATGTTAACGTGAAAAGTGACGGATACCATTTTTCTTCTTAGTACAATCGATTAGACACAATACGCTTTACAAGTTTCCTTTTCTTTCCGATGAAATTTTATTCTAAACGTTGTTATCCACGAGAGAAATATGATTCCTATCTCTTTTTTATATTTATACAGTTATAAGTTATATATATATATACATAATACTTATATATTATATATATATATATATATATATAT
>JAITYT010000050.1:1262878-1274361 GCA_025433975.1 Liostenogaster flavolineata
ATTATTAATTTAACCATCTTCAGCTACAAACTCGCGAATAACGAGAAATCCGATATTTAATATTACGCGATCTAATAATTATACCGCACTTCTTATGCGAAACGGAAAAATTTGTATATCGTCCAAGAGTTCAAAGACGTTGTCTCTCGTTGGCTCGTTTGTCATAAAAGTACTTTTCGATTCTGGATGTGATAGTTTGGCTTTCGTTTGGCATGGTCGACCAAACCTTTAATATCGTCGATGACAAACGAGGATACGAAGGCTCGTGAAATTCCACTCAAAGGAAATCATACGTGAAATTGTAAAAACTGCATTTAATATTACAAAAACAGTGGGCAGCCAGTTCGCTCTGCTTTTTCTTTCTTGCTTTTAAAAACTTGTATACTATCGAATTTCTCACTTTTCACATCGTTAACGTGTTCTTGCTACGATCAAAGTGTATTCACGTGTTGTTTCTTACGAATACACTTTGGTAAAAACTGAAAAAAAATACGGAGAAGACGCGTGCAACCTGCATTTGTCTGCCTGCGTTCGCATTTTAGACTGTTTTAATCTCTTTTACGGAGCGATATTAATTCAAATGAATTCAGTAAAACACGAACAAATACTATTTCAATTGTTCGTTTACCCGTGAATCGCTCGATAATTGCTATTCAATCTCTAAGAATTTATTCTGGGGATCGAAAGATAAAAACATTTTACAACCACTTTCTGTATCCTTTGAAAGAAAAGGAAGAAAATTCGTAGGATCCGCGTTACGTTATTTTAGAGCCAAGCACGAGGAGTTGAAATCGTTTCATTTCTTGTGAAACGTTTTAAAACGTTTCAATCGCTACGCGCAACTTGATTTTTCGTTTAATATTTCATCAATCTTCGCAAAACCGTTTTAACGTTTAACCATTAGAACAAACGTATTAAGCGCGTTTACATTTTAATATAAGACGGTACAACTCGGAAGAATGTTTGCATCGTGTTTTTTTAAAATTTTCCAAGAGCCAGGTGCATAAAAGCTTCTTTTACTCGGAATAAAAAACAAACAAAATCGTCGAAAGCATTTCCTTGGCCGAAAATTACGGGGAAATCCCGGCTTTTGCAACCAGAATACGCAGTTCGAAAGTACGAAGTACTTTTTGTAAGATCGATATCGCAAAGTATTGGTATTCGGTAAATCCAACTTCAGGGAGTAATAATTACGCGGTGGTATCGGAAGAAGTTTCCTATCTCGGTTGAATTTCGTTGTTATGGTACCTTCAATAAGCCACCACGAAGTATCGAAGGTTTCTTCGAATTTAATGCGTACCGCTGTGAGTCGACATTGTAATTTCAAAGTTTCTCCATCCCGCTTCGAACGCACATATGACACATTTGACAAAATTTAAATTTAAATTGAACAATGCGCGTCATTTAATCCCACGCGTTCGTAAATCTTATAAACGTAAAAATATGTGTTCGTGTGTATAAAACTCTATTCCTTTCAGTTTGTGCCATTTTCTATCAACGTTCCTGCGTCGTTATATTTCCGAAAAGAGATCGTACGATTGGAACATCCGTCGGGACGCACACCGATTTTCGTTCGTCGCATCGTTAGACGCAATTGGCAAAAATTATGGATAAACAACGTCGCGATAAGATAATTATCTAATCGCGTTCCAATTAAAGGGATTGGACCGGGGTAGAGACTTTCACGTGACAAAGATCGAGCCTGATCGTCACCGTCAGGCAATTGTATTAAACACGGGGTTAAACACATACTCGTATCATCGCTCGTAAATCAGTCGTCACGAGTTTAAAACATACTCGAAGATAATGCATTTTGTATTGCACATGCATCAAGACAATGGCCTTCCTGTTAATCATTCGAATTACCGTTCAACCGCGATGCGACTCGACTAACGAACTTGACACTCTAAAGGAAAGCTCGATTCCCGCGCACGAGCGTTTCTATCGAATTTATCATCGAATTTCCACGTACAAGCGAGAATCCGAACTGTCTCCATCGTCATTCATTACAGAGGGAAGAGTAAAACAGAATTCGATATCGAAATCGTATTACGAAAATTGTTTGCGTATCGAAATACCCTGGCAAACAATCGATAAATAAAATAAAAACACGGTACTCAGAAAGGTACAAGAGCGAAACGCGTGCTTTTTACGTTTGATGATTGGTAAATAGAAATCGAAAGAAAGACGATAAAAGAAAACGAATTAATTACGAACTCGAAGCATCGACGACAAATTAACGATGATCTTTTGGAGAACTTCGTATTCTCGAATTCGCTGGAAAAGAAAAACTAGACCAAACTCGAACGATTCTCGAGACTCACCGAAGGAGATCAAACCGCTGTTAAGCATCGACAGCTTGATCTGACTGGGAATGGAGGCAAGACTGTGGCCAGGATTGAGGTGACGCTTCCTAGGGGGTTTCTCCGGTGCCCTGGGTGCGCTTCTGCTTCTGTGATGATGATGGTGCTTTCTGTGCGAATGGGAATGCGAACCACCGGCAGTCGAAGTCGCGCCGGTACGATCAGAGCCGACGCTGCTCAGACCGATGACGGTCGACTGCGTTCTCGCGGACATCTTCTAAAAACAAAAAACGAGAAAATTGTCATTTCTCTAGCATCCTTCCATCCTTCTTCGATTCGCGTGATTAAATACTACGAATAAGACTTTTTTTTATGACGATTTTCTGCATTTTAATTAATACTATCCTCTCGAGCATTTTAACACATTAAGGACCGCAAAGAAATCTGTAAGACATACGTCTGGGACCACACATTTTTGGACAAACTTGTAAGTTCTAAAATCATCATAACTTGGTTATTTACGAAGCAATTTCTGTGAAACTTTCAGAAATTATATAATAGGAAGGATAGAAACAATCCTTGCCCCAAATCGTATCACAAATCCTTCTGGGATTTGGCGTAATCCACGGCAACTAACGAAGCACAGTCGAGCAGTCTTTACTTCGCGCGTTTATCCCAACGAGCTTCTGCGTTGTCCTATTCGGAAGACTCGTGTCCAATCCTGAAGAATCCAGGAACTACGATTGATTTCGCAAAGACCATGGGTCGTCGAAGGAATCTCGAAAAAAGTCTTCGACAAATGGAGGAATTTTAGAATCTCCGCGAAAATCGTCGAACCATTTCTCGTCGCTTCGGGGACACTTTGATGACTCTTCGAGGGTCGAGTCGAATGGAGCAGTGGAAGCAGCGTCCAAACGATAAAAAAAAACGAAGAACGTCCGTTCGATCGCGACAAGCGCTTACGTAAAATAATATATAACACCGATTACAATTTTCCCTTGTGTGTGTGTGTGTGTGTGTGTGTCCTCCTCCCCACCTCGTCCGTCTGTTTATCGAACAGGGTGCCAAAACGCTCGAAGACGATGACGAACTGCGTATCCACGCGCGTTCGCATTCATTCACGACCGAGGGACAACGTGTTCCAAGATGTAACCAAGATGCTTGGAATGACGGGAAGCGGGTAGGAGTCGAGGAGAAGCACGAGTCAGGCGGGAGAGTGGAGGAAGAAAACGGACGAGACACGAAACATAAGGGACGAAACGCACATTCTACGAATCGTCTCTTTTTCTCTGTCTCTCTGTTTCTTTGCGTCTCTCTCTCTCTCTCTCTCTCTCTCTCTCTCTCTCTCTCTCTCTCTCGCTCTGTCTCTGTCTCTGTTTCTGTCTCTCCAACTTGGAGCGCGTTTCTAGTAGACCTGAAGATCTAGGCTCCGGGCGAAGCTAACGAAAACAAAGCAAGGCGAAGCCACCTCCCGCGGAGTGGCTCGAGGTAACGTCGGATTTCGCGGGCAATTTACCGCCCGACCCGACAAACTGAGACTTAGATGCGAGTCGCAAGCGTCTAAAACGAGAAGAGGAGCTTCGTTCCGAGCGTCTTCGAGGTATCGAATCCCCGTTCGAGGTAGCGTCGCGACGCGTAGCATAGAATAGATAGAGGCGATAGCAGAAGCCAATTGGCAAACGAAACCGAGAGAAAGAGAGAGGAAGGAAGATTCGAGGTTCTCGCGTGAATTCCAACCAAACTCGAATTCCTTTGACCCATTGCCTTAAAGAGACGGCGATTCGCCGGCTGGCCTGACTTGGTCGTAGATTGAAGAGCTGGCGATCCGCCGGTTCCATACGATGCAATTTCTTGGCTCTCCTAATTGATTAAAGACATTTTTTATTAGTTGCATAATTATTTTTTGAAATTAAAGAAAAACATTTTTCAGGAGCAACATTTTGATGCAATAAATCGTTACGCAGAGTAATGAAATCACTCAAGAAATTCTAAGGCAATGGATTATAAAAAACAGATTCATTGACTCTGTGCAATGTTATGTTTAACTTTCCTAATTGATTAAAGATGTCAAAATCCATGGTAAGATATCGTCTCAGAAATAAACAATTTTTCTTTAAAAGCAACATTTTGATGCTATGAATTGTTACTCAGGGATGTAAGGAGATAACTCAAGAAACTCTAAGCCAATGAGTTAACCGTAGTCAACGCGCGGTTCTCCAGGTTTCCCTCCTCTTTCTGATCTCGATCTTCCGTCTCCGTCCTGATAGTCGACGTATTTGATCTCCAGGTATTCGGTCCAACATGTACCGATGAATACGGGTACGGATACACATCTATAAAATTATATCGCGCAGTAAGGAAGTTGGAAGTTGGACTTTTATACGCCGCTTGGATATCCCGCTTGGATATTTCCCTTGACGGGAGATCTTTCGGAGCACGAAGATGGATCGTACTGCGATTTAAACTGCGACAAACGCAGCCTGTTCCATCGGCAATACGGGATAAGAAGTAACGTGAAATAAGAGGACTATTCGGTAATGGTCGCGAGTGACCAGTGTCAATCAGTTTTATCGTGTGATTTATTAGACGTTCATCTTAAGAAGTGCCATTTCAGAATGGGAAAACGAAGCTTTTGTCATAATTGGCGTGTAATATGAGACACAAAGAAATACGTGACAATGATCAATTCGAGTTCACGAAGTTTGGATCTGTTTCTTTCGTTATTCGATTTGCCGATCAACAAATTATGTAAGGATTAAAAGATTTTCTTTTCGTATCTTGCCCATCTGTTCTTGCAATTTTATCAAATAGTTCTATCCAGTGGAAAACGACAGTATCGCGTAACCACGAGAAACGATTAACAATACGACAGAAGTTAGTTAAGGACAATACCAGAGTTAGCCTCTCTGTTCGTGTATTTCTTAGTTGATGAGCGATCAATCCATTTGTCCGCACGAGTCCTTTGCACGTGCTCAGCTTCACGGAAATATATCGTCAGAGCGTTATGTAAGTGTCGAGAGACAAGGGAGCGACGTTTCCTGGCTTCCACGAACAAAAGTGCCCAGAGTACGCGAATAAGTAGGCTAGACTTTTGACGAATAAGACGGAAAATTTTATGAGACGAGAAGACGTTAAATTACGTTTAAAAATTGAACGAGTTGAACGGACGAATAAGTCATCCTTCCAGTGCGAAAATCCTGGATGAGCGCGGCCAAGGATACTTCAAAGCGATGGAGTCTGCTTAACGTTTTTTCGAACGATCCATCGTCGTTGATTTTTTTTAGATCGATGCAAAACAAACGTCTAACGATTGACAGGCTAACGACCAACTTCCGACGGGTAATTCCCGTGGGGATAGACTCTAACCAACCAACTCTCTCAAACTGAATTTTTACGGGCTAACGAAGTTAAATGATACTTCAGAAACTGTCGACCGGACACGCGAAAATTTGTGAAAATTGTCAAGAAAGGCGGGCGATTCGCCCCGATCTTCGTAAATATTCGAAAAGCGAAGTTTATCTCGAAGTCGTTTAAAAGTATAATTGTTAATCGAGATGGCGAATTGAAGTCGATGGTAAATCGATGAGACTCGAACGGGATAAGGAACAAGGACGAAAAATAGGAGAGGAAGAAAAGCGGTAAATTTCATAGAGCGAGAGTAAAGTCAACTCGAGTGGAGGACGTACCCCGCCGCAGCATAAACACTTCGACGATAAAAGACCAACACTGACATCGGGCGCAAGCTGAAGGGGACGTTGTACAGCCAAGTGCCAGTCACATATGCAAATCCCTTCACTTCGGTACGGTCGAGCCTTTCTCGTAAAAATGGCCCTACAACCGACCCTACTCGCCCAGTCTCGTTCTACTTTTCGATTTCGAGTGTTTACCCTTCCTCGACGTATAATTTCCACGTTCCATCGAAAGCTCCATATCCGCAAATTGGAAGAGCCCGTTCCAAGTATTGAAAACGCGTTTACACGCGTACGTGGCACGACCGGTTCAATTCGACTCGAAGGAACGAACTTCTCGTGTCATTTTAATCCCCCGGATTCACTGGACTGCGCCTGTTCTCCGTCCAATTCATCGACAGATTTGAATACGATCGACTCGAAACCTCTTTATTCTTATTTAGCAAAGGCGCTGGAGTCTCGGCTTAGAAATTTACTCGATCGAGGTCGACACGCACGGATTTAGACGATCTTGTTACACCTTCGTGGATCGACAGTTTTTAACGCGTTTCGATTGATATATTCGTCCTACGTTGGACTTTCCGTTCAGGCCTGAATTACCTTCATGTTTGTTCAGCGTCTTTAATGAATTAACGTCTTTAATGAAACACTTGACTGTCCCATCGGGCGGCGTGCACAACCGGTGGGTCACACTTGAATGTTCGACCAGACGCTGCGTACCATCAAAAATGTAGTTCGTTTGACAACTAGAAAGAATTGCCATATAATTGAAAATGTAAATAATGAAAATTTGGCGTATATTGATTGAAAAAAGTAGGATTTATTTTATTTAATCTCGACGTTATAAACGTAACTTATTAAATAAAAATTTAGTAGTAGAAACGTAACAATTCAATATTATAAACTTGGCATAATCGTTTATTTATTTCGATGCAATTTTTTAAAGCAGTTTAAGCAGAGTGTTTGCTGGCCCTTACAACGATTACAACACGTTGATACTTTTTTAGTTTTCTTCGCGACATACTGTCTGTCTTTCCCTTTATATAAACAATTGTAACATTCTTTACGTCTTTGTCTTGTCTTTCTTGCAGACCTTTCTACGAATGATGAAAATCTGAACCTTTTTTTGACGGTATTTGCTTCCCAATTGCCATTTCTTCACTATAATGATTATTGATCAAAAGGTAATCAATAACCTACTCTCTAAATCTTAAAACATTAATACGTTTATTACCCTTTGCTCATAAGTTACACAACTTGTAAAGTAAGCGCACGCACTTTGTTACTGGGCGAACAGTTGCACATATAGTGTCTAAATAAGCGGTAGTACCTCGCCGCCAGATAAAGCGAAGCATAAATTCGAGCGTCGTCTCACAGCGAAAAACATGAATATCAGCGCCGTAGTGAACGTGTTAAAATAAATTCTATCGCTTTCTTCTACGATGCACCTTGCACTTTAACTTTTTCTTTATAATCTTGATCTTTTTCGTGTTATAAATGTCGACGTATTGTAAGACAAACGTCGGATGTAAAATCATTAATGACGATAACGCGAGCCAGGTACATCCCACGCATCCTGAACGGAAAGTCACCAGAATTTGAGATAGCATGGAAAGCGTTAATACGCTCGACTCTGAATTCCTTTATCCGGTTTATCAAAGGCACCAGAGCCTCGGTTGAGAAACTCGCACGATCGAGATCGACACGCACGGATTTAGACGATCTTATTAGTATCCTCGTAGATCATTGCAAACCCATCGTCGAAATGGAAGCTCTTAAGACGTCGACAAGTGAAACTTTCCTCCAAGCGTGTCCTTGAATAATTGTAGAAGCGAATTCTCTGTGGAGTTTCCTCTCGACTCAAAGCCCAATAGCTTTCTTGGCGCGTTCGAGGTGCCTCTATTTATGAACGACGACGGACGCGCGGACGTCGATCGAAAGGAACAATCGAACTTCGAGGATGTTGCGACATCGTGGATTTTTTTGAAGGCAGAATCAGCCTCGGTTCGCGACGACTCGTTTTAGCGCTTATTTAGCATCGATAAGGAAGGTATTTGTATCGCTTTTACGAGATTTCACGCTCGACGAGAGAAATTCGTGAATCGTCGCCTAACTTTTCGAATTGGCGAAGAATTTACTTCGACAAATTCAACGAACGCCGCCTTATTTCGAGTTAAGAGCCGAGATTTTAAACGCGATTCTCCACGTCTTTAGACGCTCCTTGAAAATTCTTTTCTTTCTATGTTTCCTTCAGGACGACGTTATCCAGCGCATAAATCGAAGTGTAAACGTCCATCACCTTTCTTTGATAGGCCAAAGGAAGCACGAGAACGCTCGAAGTTCGCTTGGACCGAGGATTTCAAGGTTTTCGGGTCGGTAACTGCGTACGACGTACCAAGTCTTATTTTTAGGCGTTACGCAAGGAATTTTTTGTCTAAAACGCCGGCGAATGCGACGCGTCGAATCGATCCGTTTGGTCAATTATCACTATACGTTTGATCGATGATCAAGATTCGTTCAGTAGGTGATCAAAATATATTCAGTAGATAGTTAAGATAGGTTTGGTGAATTATCAAGATACGTCTGGTAGATGATCAAGATACGTTCGGTAGACAGTCAAGGTACGTTTGGTCGATAATCAAGATCCGTTCGGTAGATAATCAAAATGCGTTCAGTGGATGGTCAAGATAGGTTTGGTGAATGATCGTGATACGTTTGGTAGGTGATCGAGATACGTTCGTCTAAATCGAAGCAATTTTTCGGTTTAGTCGAATTTGCGTTTGCGTCAAGGGAGCAAAGTAGACCGAACAAGTCGTTACATCCTCCTCGATAATTCATTGCTATCGACGAAAACGAAAAACGCGACTTGGTGCTTCGTAATTTTTATTAAGGAAAAACATCCATGGGTCTTCGATCGAGCGATTCGTTTTATTATATATAGTATGTGTAAAGGCGTGAGCACGCGGAATCGAGATCCAGCCGCGCAGAATCTCCGCCTTGGCTAAAGATAGAAAAAGATAACAAGCCGAGAAGTGGCGTAACGATTCGACAGGGTTTGAATTTATATTTTTCGGGGAAAACGATTTGCTTTCTTCGATGTTTCCATTGTTTTTGTCACTTTTTATATCGAGAAAGTATTTATGCGAGAAAAACGTGATCGATAATTCACAGAATTGTTTTGGATAAAACGTTTGAGCCACTTCCACGAAACAATCGTTTTATATAAAAGGGTAAAAATATCTCATAAAATATTTCAATTTTCGAATTCACCCGGTAATACCAATGACATCGAATACTTGGAAACGAGAAGTACTAAAACAATTCCGCGACTTAATTTTTTAAAAAGTCCACTGAAAAATTTGAAAAAATGAAGGAGGAGTCAAAATCGAGCAGAGATTACCAGAGTCCTGTAAAAACCATAAAATTCCTTCCTGTATTACTGCGATTCATCTTCGACTAAAAAATGGAAATTGACGCACGCGATTCGCGCTATACAAAAAAATATATCGAACAAATTGAAATTATTTCAAACTCAGGAAAGCGATGGACGAATATTTAATTCAGTCGTTCGTAGCCTTGCATAACTTCACTTACGACGTTATCATCTTCTACAGTTGGATTTTGACTCGCTCGACGCTTCTTCGATGAAAAAGTTATTTTTATTGTGATAAGACGAACATATAGAAAATAATAACAAGGAAATACATTAAAACATTGCGCTCTACTTGGCATTTAGCAACCACTACGATTACTTCTACCATCATCACTCAACACTGCTACTACATCATCGTAACCAAATTTAAAACCTTCAAAACCAAGTTGCTCTCGAACTTGCGCGCACGAATGAATTATCGATCGATCGGATATCGATATCGGGCAAATTTAACCAATTCGAGTGCGAATATCTCAATTAAAAGCATAGACACGCGTGGCCAAAGAGTGGAGCACCCAGGTCCTATCCACTGGACTAGAGCGATCATTCGCCACGATGGATTTATTTCTTTTTCGAGACCTCGAATATAGCCATGTGCAGTTCCTACCTTGCCTCACGATTTGGCCGATCAGTGGAGCGAATCGTGCGAGTCGTTGTCGAGAATTTATTTTACGTGGCCGCGTGGATGCACTTAGAGCGTCGCATAGAATCGCCCACAAAAACATGCGAAATTGTAAATTCCGCAACGTCCAAAGACGACGATAAATAATTTAATTCCTGTTTCATTTCGAATGATCTTCCTACGTCTCACAAACGACGCGCGGATGAAACGTGACGCGTATATGAACTCGTGACTAAAGAGGAGAGCACTGATCTAACGCGATCATTTTCCACGATTAATTTATTTCTCTTTTGAGATCTCGAGTATGGTCATGCGCAGCTCCTACCTCGTCTTACGATTTGGCCGATCAACGGAGTGAATTGTACGAGTCGACGCAGAATCGTTTCTCGAGAATTTATTCGAGGAACGAAGATTACGCGGCAGCTGTTTAAAACGTGACTAGTAAAATTTTATTTCGTTTATGGTGGATTGCTTGGAGGTATGGAGTTGCACGGATGCGATTAGAGCGTCACATAGAATTCGTGAGAAATTATGAGTGCTGCGACATTTAAGGTACGACGACGATAAATAATTTAATTTCTGTTTTATTTCGAACGATTTCTTTACGTCTCAGAAACGACGCACTGATGAAACAACGCGCACTATATACGTATATAAACTCGTGTCCAGACATATGCGAGGTACGCGTGCGGAACGATTATTGCTTTTGTCAGATTCAATGTGGAATTGCCTTTTCTAAATTGCGAAGGGAGGAGGAGAACTTCTGGATAATTGATTTCGAGGCGATGGTGTATAATTTGTAACGAAACGCGCTTCGTACGTAAATAACGTTCTGTTAATGTGAATGAAATTATTTGAACGGTATAAATGATGTTTAAAATATTTAATGGTGTATAATTGTATCATGCATTAGGTTCGCTCGGTTTTTATCCATGCTTGAACATTATTACTTGTCCATATATATGGAAATATATAGCTCTTTTTCGTGCTGTTTATCGAATCTTTACGAAAGAACACCACGTTCCAACAAATTAGGCCAAACAGATTGAAATCCATTCGTATTTCTATGCACGTGTATCGGGACATGATTTAATGTGCACGCACGTATGTATACGTTCATTCGTACAATTAACTTTGGAGGTATCAGACAACGATGCATTCTTATTTCCTATCATCGACAAGTTGCTAATAATCTGTCTGTAGTTTCTAGTTCCTCGTTATTAGGTTGGTGCGTATGAAACATCGGATTTTTTAGTGAATATATAAAACTGCATATCTTTTTTCAAAAGCTATTTATTTAATCAAAATGTGCTCCATTTGCTTCAATATACTTTTCCCCGCGAGATTTTAATGCATGGATATATGTTTTAAAAAAATTCTGATCTTTAGAATCAATAAACTCTGATATGGAATTTTTCAGACTGTCTTCATTTTCA